>DWAP01000009.1:0-47373 GCA_018230625.1 Heliconius eleuchia | reverse complement strand
AATTCTTAGCAAACTAAAAAACAACAATTTATCGATATAAATGAGAAGACTGCTATGTTGTGTTACAGAATCGCTTCGATGGTATGTGGCGTAAGTTGCAGACATATCAGAATGGAGAAGAGTTATTTGGCCTTCCTCATACAGAATACCCAGAGCTAGCGCAAATAAGGAAAGAATTAAATCTTTTGCAAAAACTATACAAGCTTTACAATGATGTTATAGACAGAGTCAGCAGTTACTATGACATACCTTGGGGTGATGTAAATATAGAAGAAATAAATAATGAGCTAATGGAATTTCAGAACAGATGTAGAAAATTACCTAAAGGGTACGCAGTGCCTTATCGTTTTTTTTTCTAGCTAAAAAATGTTAATTATTTAATTTTATTTCTCTTCTTTTTATTTTTAAATTAAGTTTTACATTATTTTCATGTATTTTTTTAGTCTGAAAGAATGGCCAGCTTTCTATGCTTTAAAGAAAACAATAGATGATTTCAACGACATGTGCCCGCTTCTCGAGCTGATGGCAAATAGGGCAATGAAACCACGCCACTGGCAAAGAATAATGGAAGTAACGAAATATATATTTGAACTTGAAAATGAAGATTTCTGCTTAAAAAATATTTTAGAGGCTCCATTGTTACAACATAAAGAAGATATTGAGGTATATACAACTATATAGTAAATTAAATATTAATTTATATAAAATGTAAAAAGTCGTTAGTTTCCTAACGTAATCAGCGGTTCAGTTGGTCTTTTTTTATTATATTATTATTTTATTGAGGAATTCGAGTAAAACAGCTAATATTCATGCTAAATGATTAACCTTTTCGAGGCTAGTAGTGAAATATTTATTTAAATTTATATTATCATTTTTTTGCTCTGGTGTCGAGGCAAAGCACGGCTTTGAGTTCCGCCACTCAATACGTAATTCGTCCAGAATGCGGCGGAAAGTGGCGAATGGAGTGTTTTAACACTAGGATCCTTCTGTCCGGGGGGTCCCTGTGTGCGGGATCCACCGTGAAGCTGATTTGATTTTTATATATACATACGAGTATATACAAGGAGTAACGCGATCTACGGATCACCTGTGGTCTATAGGTAAAGGACCTCAGTACCGATCCGTTTCACCGCATTTATGTTTATTTGGAAAAACTTAATTTCTTAAAGAAAAATATCTAATTCAGCTAGACTGTTGGGTCTACCTATGGATGTGGTTTTTTCCTCAATATAGGCCAATAATAGACTTTTCGTGCCATATAAAAATTTATAACGATCGGTTTATACATCTTGAAAATGACATAAAAAAAATTTATTTTTTTTTGAAAACGAAATTTTAACAGCAACTTTAAAAACTAGTGGTATTTGTGTAAAATAATCTCAAGTGGTATTTGTGTAAAATAATCTCCGAAAGTTTTATAAGGCTAACTTTATGACAACTTGCTAAAAAATGATAATGATGACTACTTTAGGTATATACTCGTATATATATTCCAAGAGGAAGTGTCTGCGCGCCTCTTCCCATACGGGAGCAGCATATAGGGTAAAATATTTCAAACCGGTATTGAAAAAAAATATCAAGATTGGTCAACAGTTAGACGTATCATAATTATTTTCATTCCATGATTTTTATCCATACTGTATAACATGTGATGCAGTTATGTAAGCATCTTCAAAAATGTTGCCAATCTGCATTTTTCATTCTCAAAAAACATACCTGAATGATAAAGAGATATCCCTCGTTCTTTTTTACACGATTCTCATTCTTTTTTATAATTAAAAACATACTGTTTAATTTTTGGCAAAACCTCTTTTGTTTTAATTGAATTACGTTTTGTAGAATAAACTGTGCCTTAAAATAGTAAAGATAAAAGCAGTCTGTTAACATTCTCATATAAATATTTTTTTCGAAGTTATTTAAAAGTCTTTTTCAAATTTAAATAACGTTAACAAATATATGTAGATATTTAAGCCACGTTACTCAGGTATTTGCAAATATGTATATAATTCACAAAAGTTATTTTTATAGGATATTTGTATATCAGCAATGAAGGAAAAAGATATTGAAGCAAAATTGCGACAGGTGACTAACGAGTGGTCTGTTCACGAGCTAACATTTCAAACTTTTAATAATCGAGGAGAACTGCTTCTTAGAGGTGATACAACTGCCGAAACAATTGGTCAATTGGAAGATAGCTTAATGATACTTGGCTCACTACTATCTAACAGGTTCATTAAAATAGTTTAAAATATTAAAATAGTTAATTTAATACTTAACTTTTTATTTAAGATTTATTATATTTTTTTATTCAAAAGTTCTTAAGGTTTGTCAAATTATGTTTATATCAATTCAGTTTTATGCTTTATTTTTTTTATTGCAGATATAATGCTCCGTTTAGAAAACAAATTCAACAATGGCTATATGATTTGCAAAGTACTAATGAAATTCTTGAGAGATGGCTTCTTGTTCAAAATATGTGGGTATATCTTGAAGCTGTATTTGTTGGAGGTGATATTGCGAAGCAACTCCCTAAAGAAGCAAAAAGATTTTCTAAGATAGATAAATCTTGGCAAAAAATTATGCAAAGAGCTCACGAAACACCCGGTGTAGTTTCATGTTGTGTTGGAGATGACCTTTTAAGGCAGCTGCTACCGCACCTACAAGAGCAGTTAGAGTTATGCCAAAAAAGTTTAAGTGGTTACCTAGAGAAAAAAAGGACGATGTTTCCTCGATTCTTCTTTGTATCTGATCCAGCTCTATTGGAAATCCTTGGTCAAGCTTCTGATTCCCATACCATACAAAATCATCTTTTATCAATTTTCGATAATATACGATATGTTAAATTTCATGATATAGGTACGTTATTCTTACCATATAATATGCCTAATAAATGAAATTAAATAATAAAAAATATATAATTTATTTTTATAGAATATAATAAAATGATAGCAATAGTATCATCTGAGGGAGAAGAAATAAAGCTAGAACGTCCTGTTCGAGCTGAGGGTTCAGTAGAAACGTGGCTAACATCATTATTACAATCCGCCCAAAGCAGCTTACACTCAATTATTCGGAATGCAGTGTCGTTGATTAATGATCCATCTTTTAATCTACTTTTGTTTTTAGATAAAATGCCGGCACAGGTGACATACATATTGATTAGATTCTATTATTGAAAAAAAAACTTATTATATTTATATTATTTTTTTAGATTGGACTCTTGGGAATTCAAATTATTTGGACGAGAGATGCTGAACTCGCATTAATGCAAGCTAGACAAGACAAGAAAATTATGATCGAAACAAACAACAAATTTTTAGAACTTTTAAATACTCTTATAGATCAAACAACAAGAGATTTAATAAAAATAGAACGTACTAAATTTGAAACTTTAATTACTATACATGTACATCAGAGAGATATATTCGACATGCTGGTAAAATATTATTTCACTATCTATGCAATGCAAATGCAACGCAACATAAAATGGTTCCTTTTAAATGTTACTACTTTGTTCAAAAAACAAATTAATATTTTTAGTGTCGGTTAAATGTTCGCTCAGCAAACGACTTTGAGTGGTTAAAACAATGTCGGTTTTATTTCAAAGAAGATGCTGACAAGACGTGGATATCAGTAACGGATGTTACCTTTATATATCAAAATGAATATTTAGGCTGTACAGAGAGACTAGTTATTACACCCTTAACAGATCGGTAAATATATAAATCCGATATCCGATATGCATTGATATTTTGTAAAAATATTTTTGAGCAAATTTGTAACTTTATAAATTATGTTCTTTTTTATCATACAGCTGTTACATTACATTGGCACAAGCCTTAGCCATGAGTATGGGTGGAGCGCCCTGTGGTCCTGCGGGTACGGGTAAGACTGAAACAGTTAAAGACATGGGGAAAACACTTGCCAAATACGTTGTCGTTTTTAACTGCTCTGATCAAATGGACTACAGGTATTTTTCCCATTAGACTAAAAGGGCGATATACGTTAGTGGCACTAAAATTACTGATACCAACTTTCTGCGTTTTAGAGGTTTAGGCCGCATTTATAAAGGTTTAGCTCAATCCGGCTCGTGGGGTTGTTTTGATGAATTCAATCGAATCGAGCTTCCTGTATTATCAGTAGCGGCTCAACAAGTCGCAGTTGTCCTTGCGGCGAAAAAAGAAAAGAAAAAATCTTTCTTATTTACTGATGGAGATATGTCGGAAATGTGTCCAGAATTTGGAATATTTATAACTATGGTAAAATTTTGATTACTTAATCATTTTTTAAACCATTGTATATAATTTATATTATATATACATTACATATGTACATATACATATTAAATAAATGGTCATACACTTTTTTTTTAATTAGAATCCTGGCTACGCCGGCCGTAAAGAATTACCAGAAAATTTAAAAATCCAATTCCGGACTGTTGCAATGATGGTACCGGATCGTCAAATAATTATAAGAGTTAAACTAGCATCTTGTGGTTTTCTTGAAAATATAACCTTGGCTCGCAAGTTTTACACATTATACAAATTATGTGAAGAACAACTCACGAAACAGGTAATCGTTAAATGTAGGTATTTAATTAATTTTGATAAGAAATACACATTTTCAATTACAAGAAAAAAAATTATTTAGGTACATTACGATTTTGGGCTGCGAAATATTCTGTCGGTTCTGCGAACACTCGGCGCTGTTAAACGCGTCAACACAAAAGATAATGAAAGTACAATTGTTATGAGAGTATTAAGAGACATGAACTTATCAAAACTCATTGATGAAGATGAACCACTTTTCATTTCATTAGTCGCCGATCTATTCCCTAACCAGTCTTTGGAGAAGACAATGTACTCAGACCTTGAAGACGCCATAAGAAAACAAGTAGAGTTGAATGGTTTGATTTATCACCCGCCTTGGGTCTTAAAGATAATACAGGTAAAGTTGAAATTAAAAGTGAGTTATCTTTACTGTATATCTTTATATATATATAACGTTTATTTTATTTTACGAGGCCGTCGTGGCGCAATCGCTCAGGTACCAAGGCAAAGTGAGGCGTTGAGTGCCGACACTCAACACGCAATGCCTTAAAAAATGGGCGGAAAGTGGGGAAGTTTCCTCTGCCTTGCGTGCTATACTCGAGATACAGCGTGAAGCTGATTTGATTTTATTTTAGTTATACGAGACTCAACGTGTTCGTCACGGAATAATGACTCTTGGACCACCAGGCGCTGGAAAAACAACATGTATTCATACTCTAATGGATGCTCTTTCAGATATAGAAGATCCCCATAGGTAAAAAATATTTGTATTATTTATTTATATATAAGGCCTACCAACAGTTGACACAATTACTACATGTCCTTAATAGGAAAAAACAAAGTAAATCATATCTAATTGCTCAATCATTTACAGGTGAGCTCCACATTTGAAATAAAAAACAAACCTACAAACAACAACAACAAAAACACAACACATATTATTTATTTGTCTGTCGAAAGCTTGTAATTTTTTACCAAAATGTCATAAATAAAATTTAAATAGCAAATTATATAATAAAAATATGTTTGTTTAAGAGAAATGCGTATGAACCCAAAAGCAATTACAGCTGCACAAATGTTTGGGCGTCTTGATGTAGCTACTAATGATTGGACAGACGGTATATTTTCTGCTCTCTGGAGAAAGACACTGAAACTAAAAACTGGAGAACACATCTGGCTAGTACTAGATGGGCCAGTGGATAGTATATGGATAGAAAATCTTAACTCTGTACTCGATGATAATAAGACATTGACTTTGGCTAATGGTGATCGTTTAACAATGGCCCCTACCTCAAAAATAATTTTTGAACCGGAAAATATTGATAACGCTTCCCCAGCCACTGTTTCTCGTAATGGAATGGTTTATATGAGCTCTTCGGGCTTAGATTGGGAACCAGGTATGGATTTTATATAATAATACAATGGTAAATTATTACGTATATTTAGATTAAGGACTGCGTAAAAATATATTTTGTATATGCTAAATGTCTGGCAATGGACAACGTCATTTCTAGACATTTAGCATATACAAAATATATTTTTACGCAGTCCTTAATCTAAATGCTTTTCTCAAGAGAATATAAAAAAATTGAGCTTAATAATTTAACGAAAGTTAGGTACTATTTTTGCATCTTAGTTACCTACCTAATAGCTGTCAAAGTAGCCACCAGCCGAGGCCCATATTCCCTAATAGTACTTACCGGCGTTGGATGTATGCACACAGAAACTTTCAGGCTTGATAAAATAACGAAGGTCTGGCCTGGTTCGGCTCTGGAGTTATAAGGATTCCTATTATATATAGTTATTAATATACCTCTGCCTACCCTGCTATATGCGGGATACAACGTTGTGCTGATATATATTATCTTTTTAGTTCTAAACGCATGGTTGAAAACCCGTTCGCCGCGAGAAGCAGAAGTATTTAGTACACTATTTCAGCAAACGTTTCCAAATATATATACGTGGTGCACTCAAAACCTCATATTTAGCATGCGAGTGCTTCAAAGTAATATTGTGTTCCAAATGCTTAATCTATTGGAAGGCTTAGTTCCACCACAAATAATTGAGGATGAAGATAGCTCTGCAAGTAAATCTATCAACGGTGATATGGATGATGAAGACGAAAAAGAAAAAGTTGAAGAAATTATCTTATTTACTCATGAACATTTACATAAAATATATATTTTTTCTTTAATTTGGGGTTTTGGCTGTCTACTAGAGACTGAAGATAGATTTAGATTCGATAAGTATATTAAATCTACTTTTCATGAAATACTCGATCTTCCTAAACATCCAAATAATAAACCAAGTATTTTATTTGATTTTTACGTGAAACATCCTGGCAAATGGGAATTGTGGGATGGTTTAATGACAAATTATTTATATCCTGACTCTGCTACTCCAGATTACTCCAATATTCTAATACCAATAGTTGATAATGTTCGAATTAATTATTTAATCCATTGTATCGCTAAGCAAGGAAAAGCTGTACTACTGCTGGGTGAACAGGGTTCTGCCAAAACTGTAATGATGAAGGCTTACATGAAAAATGCAAACCCAGAACAGTTTATGGGTCGATCTTTTAATTTTTCATCAGCTACAAGTCCATATCAATTTCAAAAAACAATAGAAAGCTACGTGGAAAAAAGAAGTGGCATGACTTTTGGTCCTCCTGGCGGAAAGAAAATGTTAGTTTTCATTGATGATATTAATTTACCGCAAATCAATGAATGGGGTGATCAAATTACAAATGAAATAGTTAGACAAACGATGAGTATGGGTGGTTTCTACAGCTTGGAAAAACCTGGTGACTTTACTACAATAGTTGATATACAATTTTTAGGTGCTATGGGCCAACCAGGTATATTTTTTTAAAATGATATACATTTTTTTTCTTTTTTATTTTATTCGAAATAAAACTTTATCTTGCTGGTTTCTTTGCAGGTGGAGGAAGGAATGACATCCCTGCTAGATTAAAACGACAATTCGCAATATTTAATTGTCCCTTGCCTAATAATGATTCAATTGATAAAATTTTTAAAGTTATAGGTGAAGGTCATTACAATGCCAAAAGAGGTTTTACAATAGAAGTGAGGTCACTTATAAAAAAAATCATACCGTTAACCAGGGAACTATGGACACGAACGAGAAAAAAATTATTGCCTACTCCAGCAAAATTTCACTATGTTTTTTCGCTTCGTGATTTATCTAGAGTATGGCAAGGTATGATTGGTACTTTACCTACTGTAATTGAATCGGAAAAATGTCTCATGCTTTTATGGAAGCACGAGTGCTCCAGAGTGTTTTCTGACAGATTTACACATCAAAGTGATAAGGATTGGTTTAACAATTCATTATATAATATTACCGAAGAAATATTAGGACCAGAATATAAAAAAATGATGGAAAAAGATCCGGTGTTTGTTGATTTTATGAGGTATGTACAAACAAATTTGTTGATAGCATTTTTCTCTTACTTATCTTAATAAAATTTAATTTACTTAAAGAGATGCTCCGGAACCAACTGGCGAAGAAGGTGAAGACGCTGACATGGAACTACCCAAAGTTTATGAACCTGTCTTTGATTATGCAGAATTAAGAGATCGTTTGGAAATGTTCCTATCACAATTCAATGAAATGGTTCGAGGTTCGGGAATGGATCTTGTATTTTTTCCCGATGCCATGTTACATTTGGTAAAGATATCAAGAGTTATACGCCACCCACGAGGAAATGTTATGTTAGTCGGTGTAGGTGGCTCTGGTAAACAATCTTTAACAAAATTATCTACGTTTATCGCAGGGTATAGATCATTTCAAATAGCATTAACAAGGTCATACAATGTTGGAAATTTCTTGGAAGATCTAAAGTTGCTTTATCGTTCATGTGGTGTCCAAGGAAAAGGTACAACATTTATATTCACCGATTTAGATATAAAGGAAGAAGGTTTTCTCGAATATTTAAATAATATTTTGTCATCTGGCGTTATTTCAAATTTATTTACAAAAGATGAACAACAAGAAATAATATCAGAGTTAACACCAGTTATGAAACGTGAAAATCAAAAACGAACTTTAACTAATGAATTAGTTATGGAGTACTTTTTGAATAGAACATGTCAAAATCTTCATGTGGTCTTATGTTTCTCACCTGTAAGTAAACACAGCTATTTTTTTTCTCTTTACAGATGTTAACAGTATTTATTTAATTGAACATTCTTTTAGGTAAGCGAAGCATTTAGATATAGAGCTTTACGTTTTCCTGCTCTTATATCAGGTTGCACCATAGATTGGTTTCAACCATGGCCCAAAGATGCTCTCGTATCTGTTGCTGATCATTTTCTAACAGATTTTGAAATCGAATGTACAATAGAAGTGAAAAAAGAACTTGTAACCGTCTTAGGCACTATACAAGATGTAGTATCGACAGTATCTTCAGAATATTTTCAACGATTTCGACGATCCTCTCACGTCACACCCAAATCATACCTAAGTTTTATCGGTGGATATAAAACAATTTATCAAATGAAACAAAAGGAATTAGGAGATGGTGCGTTAAGAATGGATACGGGCTTAGAAAAACTACGTGAAGCATCTATATCTGTTGAAGTTTTAAAAAAAGATTTAGCTGTTATGGAGCAAGATTTAGCTTTGGCTTCAGAAAAGGCTGATCGAGTCCTATCCGAGGTAACTGATCGAGCCATGCAGGCTGAAATTGTTAAAAATCAAGTTCAAATCGTCAAAGAGAAGGCAGAAGCTCTAGTAGCTTATATAGCCGAAGAAAAAGAAAAAGCAGAAATAAAATTGGAAGCTGCTAAGCCAGCATTGGAAGAAGCAGAAGCTGCTCTAAATACAATTAAACCAGCACATATAGCAACGGTTAGAAAATTAGGTCGTCCACCTCATCTTATTATGAGAATTATGGACTGTGTATTAATTCTTTTTCAAAGAAGATTACATCCGCTAATTCCTGATACAGCTGCACCATGTCCTAAGCCTTCATGGGCTGAGTCTTTAAAAGTAAGTATTTAATATTCGCTTATAATATAATAAAGCAGAGGAATATAGTATAAACAAAACGGAAAGTTATATTTTCCGAAACCAACATAGGTATATAACAGTTATTTTAATGAACAATTGTTGTATGTGCTGAAATAAGCAAAGTCTAATGATAAAATTATTCATAAAAAAGTAAAAAACACACATATTACTTACACACGTTTATTATATTATCAGTTGAAGCTATCTATATAAAGACATTTGTATATTAAATCATAACTATAATTAAAAATATTATTTTAATATATTTTTTATTACACGACGCTCTTAACTCTTAAACATAAAAACTACAATTGGACAACAAATATGAGAAGAAACATCCTTAGCATTTCATGTCTCAGGCACTGCTCAGAGCAGTGCACGGGATTTGTACCACAGTATAACATACACTACTAAGGACCCTTTACAACGCATTAACACTCGCCTCCATTGTCTGACATCATCCTGTCTTTAAAAAACATTCTGAAAATTAAATTTAATTACAATAAAATAATAATAAATGAGGCCGCCGCGACGCAGAAGAACAAGCGTGCGGCTGAAAACGCCACTGTTCTGGGTTTGATCTCCACTTGAGGAAATAAAATATTTAATATTTTCATTTTTTCGCTCTAGTAACCAGGCGAAGCTCAACACGTAATGCAGTTAATAGAAGAGAAAAATAGTGGAGAAAAGTATACAAAAATAAAAGTCGTCGTGGCGCAGGGGCACAAGGGTGCGAGTGTACACGTGACGGTTGGACACAACCGGGAGAAATATTTAATATTTTAAATTCTTCGCTTTGGTTGAGCTCCGCCACTCCGCCGAATCTGGAGGCCTTGACGTCAATGCGTCTTGTTTTTTCGTGCGTGCAATCGGCGTTCATCGATTAATAGACTTTGTCACATCAAATAAAAATAGACTAAAGAAAATTTCGGTTAAATAACATTAATACTTTTTTAGAAATATCACAAACTATAAAATTTTCGACGTAGCGGGACTCGAACCCGCGTCTCCTGGTTAGTTTCTAGGACACTTTGGCCCTTTTCTTTCAGAAGTGTGGAATAACACTTTAAAAATGTTGAAAATTAATAACATTATTTTACTTAATTCTTAAAACTTATTTTACTTAATTCTTTATTAACAAAAGAGTACTATAATTTTACGTTTCTGCACTGTTGTGCTCGCGTATTGTGCCCCCTTTTTAATAATTATCTACTATAGTATTATTTTGATTTTAGTTATAAGTAAGGAGAGTCAAGCACGTTTTGTTAAAATATGACTCCACGCCGATATGCATATAATCTATATAATATATATTTTAGATGATGGCAAGTACTACTTTTCTACTTCAACTTCAAAATTATCCAAAAGATATAATAAATAATGAAATGGTTGAACATCTTGTACCATATTTTGAGATGGAAGATTATAACATGGATACAGCAAAGCGAGTTTGTGGTGATGTAGCTGGTTTATTGTCATGGACTAAAGCAATGGCATTTTTCCACAGCGTCAATAAAGAAGTGTTACCTTTAAAGGCCAGTTTAATGTTGCAAGAGGCAAGGTTAAAGGTAACAGTAATTTTTATGTTTAATACATAAAAATATTATAAATCGTAACAATATAATTTGCAATTATCAATTTATTAAAGTACGAATAATATGTCATAATTAATAATCAAATATTTAAATATATTAATCAATAACAAAAAATACATATGTATATTGTTATATTATTATTTTAAGGTTGCAATGGAAGATTTGGCATCAGCCGAAAGACAATTAGAAGATCGTGAGATGTCTCTTAGAAAAGTCAAGGAACAATATGAAACTGCTGTTTCCGAAAAGCAACAATTAACCGATGCCGCCAATATTTGCTTAAGAAAAATGACAGCGGCAACCCAGTTAATTAATGGTTTAGGAGGAGAAAAAATAAGATGGACTCAACAAAGTAAAGAATTCAAAAAACAACTGGGAAGATTAGTTGGGGATGTCGTGCTAGCTACAGGTTTCTTATCGTATTGTGGTCCGTATAATCAAGAGTTCAGAAATAGCTTATTTAATACTTGGATGGAAATATTAAAAAGTAAACAAATACCAGTGACAGAAAATTTAAACATTACAAATATGTTAGTGGAAAATGCGACAATATCCGAATGGACTCTTCAAGGACTACCAAATGATGATTTATCCGTTCAAAATGCTCTAATTGTGACTAAATCAAGCTCTTACCCTCTTTTAGTGGACCCTCAAAGCCAAGGTAAAAATTGGATCAAAAACAAAGAATCGACAAATGAACTCCAAATTACGTCTCTAAATCATAAATATTTCCGAACTCATTTAGAAGACAGTTTATCATTAGGAAGACCTCTATTAATAGAGGACGTGGGGGTAGAATTGGATCCAGTTATAGACAACGTACTTGAAAAGAATTTCATTAAATCTGGTTCAATAGAAAAAGTCATAGTTGGTGACAAAGAATGTGATGTTATGCCTGGTTTTATGTTGTATATAACTACTAAGCTACCAAATCCTGCTTATTCTCCTGAAATAAGCGCAAAAACATCTATTATTGATTTTACAGTAACAATGCAAGGCCTAGAAGATCAATTACTTGGAAGAGTTATATTGATGGAAAAATCCGACCTTGAAGAAGAACGAGTAGCTTTGTTTGAATCAGTAATGAAAAATCAAAGGAGTATGAAAGAATTAGAAAGTAATTTGCTGTGTCGTTTGACTTCTTCTGTGGGATCTTTAGTAGACGATGAAGCTTTGATTCAGGTTTTGCAAGTAACAAAATCAACAGCTGAAGAAGTTAATGAGAAATTAAAAGTTGCTGAAGTGACTGAGAAGAAGATTATAAAAGCGAGGGAAGAATTTAGAGCAGTAGCGGCAAGAGGTTCTATACTATATTTTTTGATAGTTGAAATGAGCAATGTTAATATTATGTACCAAAACTCTTTAAAACAGTTTCTTAATATATTTGATAACTCCATAACAAAATCTGCTAAAAGTAACATTACAGAAGAGCGGATTAATATAATTCTTAAATACTTAACTCACGAAGTATGGGCATTTACATTACGTAGTTTATATGAGAGACATAAATCTTTATTTACACTCATGCTTGCTATGAAAATAGATTGTCAACGAGGACTCATATCTCATGATGAGTTTATGGCCTTTGTAAAAGGAGGAGCATCACTAGACTTGAATGCAGTTACTCCAAAACCATTTCGATGGATTCTGGATATAACATGGCTTAATCTAGTTGAAATCAGTAAAATTAAATATTTTTCTGACGTATTAAGCAAAGTAAGTAACTTACATTGTTGCATTGGTATATGTAAAATATTGTATATTTTAAAATTGTTTTTTTAAAGATTACCACTAATGAAAAGGAATGGCGAGTTTGGTATGAAAAAGCAAAGCCAGAAGAGGAAATTATTCCCAGTGGGTTTCATGAAAGTCTTGATGTTTTCCGAAAACTCCTTCTTGTTAGATCTTGGAGTCCAGATAGAACACTTTCCCAAGCAAGAAAATATATAGTTGGTTAGTTTTTTTAAAATCTGCTCCGTTAATATACTACAGATATTAGTATATTTTTGAATTGTTGAAATATTTCATTAATTATGTATTTTTACTAAGCCATATTATTATATTCGAATAGATTCTCTCGGTTCAGAATATGGAGAAGGATGTATCCTTAATTTAGAAACAACGTGGGCGGAATCAGAACCGCGCACTCCACTGATATGCATATTGTCTATCGGATCAGATCCATCTGCACAAATTGCATCACTAGCTAAATCTAAAGAAATAGGTAACATTTTACACTACTTTTTTAAATTTAAAATTTTACTTATTTGATTTAATTTAAAACCTGTAAATATAATTCAACGTATTCTTGTGTTTCTTTAAAGAAAATAAACATACATAAATCTTTGTATATTAAACGTTAATAAAAATGATAAGAAATAAAAAAATCTCCTATACTAAGTAGTAAAAATATTATTAATTTATTATAGTACATTTTGCATGTGCATAGCCATAGTTATTAACTATGGCATGTATTATACCTACAATTTAATATTTTTTAAGCAAAATAGAGTTCTTTTTCTCGTTCTCGTTAATGTGCTGTTCATTTATGTTGTTTAATTTTCACGAATACATACATTTTCACGAATATATACATAAATAATATGAGAAGTTTTTAAATTACTCTTTTTAGTACTTAAGGCCGTTTCCATGGGCCAGGGACAAGAAATCGTAGCTCGAAAAATGATATCTGATTCAATGAACGAAGGTGGATGGGTTTTACTGCAGAATATTCATTTGTCATTGCCATTTTGTGTGGAAGCGATGGATGCATTAATAGAAACTGAACATATTCAAGAATCTTTTCGTTTATGGCTCACCACTGAAGTTCATACGGACTTTCCGATAGGCTTATTGCAGATGGCAATAAAATTCACAAACGAACCTCCTCAAGGCATAAGAGCCAGTATGAAGAGGACATACCAAAACATAACACAAGACACATTAGATTACTCTTCCTTAACACAATGGCCACCACTTTTATATGCAGTAGCATTTTTACACACAATTGTTCAAGAAAGAAGAAAATTTGGTCCTTTGGGTTGGAACATACCATATGAATTTAATCAAGCAGATTATGCAGCGAGTGTTCAGTTTATCCAAAATCATTTAGATGAAATAGATCCAAAAAAAGGAATCTCTTGGCCAACAATATGTTATATGCTTGGTGAAGTTCAATATGGCGGTCGAGTAACAGACGATTTCGATAAACGGCTGTTAACAACTTTTACTAATGTGTGGTTTTGTGATGTTTTGCTTCGACCTGGCTTTGAATTCTATAAAGGCTATAAAGTTCCTCAAACAAGAAATTTACAGGGATACGTTGATTATATTAATCAATTACCTCTAACTGACACTCCCGAAGTATTCGGATTACATGGCAACGCTGATATCACATACCAGATCAACAGTGCAAAAGATATTTTGGACACTATTTTAAGTGTACAACCTAAAGAAGGTGGTAGTCAAGGTGGAGAAACTAGGGAAAGCATTGTTTATCGATTGGCAGAAGATATGTTAGAAAAATTACCTAAGCAATATATTAGTTTTGAGGTCCGAGATGCACTTCACAAAATGGGTGCCTTTCTTCCAATGAATATTTTCTTACGGTCAGTATAAAAATAAGAAAACATAATGTATTATTTAAATATATTTTACAATGAATATATTTGAACTATTTCAGGCAAGAGATAGATCGAATACAACGCGTGATAAAAACAGTGTTCACTACATTATGCGACTTAAAATTAGCTATCGATGGAACGATTGTCATGAGTCAAGGACTTCGAGAATCCTTAGATGCCATGTACGATGCTCGTATTCCACAACAGTGGCTGAAGGTAAAGATCTAAATAACTAACCGAATAATGATTTTTTTAACATTATTAAAATATATATTTAATACCTTATTCTTTAGGTGTCATGGGAATCAGCTACGTTAGGCTTTTGGTATACAGAATTATTAGAACGTGAACAACAATATCGTGCTTGGTTAAAAAATGGAAGACCTCACACATTTTGGATGACTGGATTTTTTAATCCTCAAGGATTTCTTACTGCTATGAGACAGGTACAGTATATTATGTTCTCTTTTCTTTTATACACCTATTTAGATTTATTATCTCATATAATGCAAGTTAATAATACATGTTATAATTACAATCTTTGCATATATTTAAATCATACAGATCAACAAAAGTAAGGAAAGGACACAATTTTTCTCACTTCTTAAACAATTGTGAATTTAGACCTCAAATTGTTTTTTGTGTGTCTCCGATTAGATAGTACATCCGTACCAATTTTCAGCAAGGCTGTAAGACAATCACTTCAATGAGGACACTATCGTCTATTCATTACGGCATGAGACAAAATGTAAATAAACAAATACTGTTTCTAAACCTTTTATATAACTTTTTAATTTCTATTAATTTGGTCCAGGTTTACTCATGTTTTAAAACACAAAAAAAGATTTTTATAGATATATAACAAAAAGTAAATAATAAAAAAAAACAGCTTTACTTAGAATTTGAAAAAAGCTGAATTGTTACAGCTTGCTTTATTTTGTTAGGAGGTAATCTATATTACCTTCAGTACTTAACGTTAGTTACAAAACTTCAAATTACCGGTGTATGTATGTAATATTTTAGTATATTAATACATTTTATTTAATATAATATGTGTGAGTTCATTGTATTTACCATAAGTTTCTTTTCTGATAAAGTTACTCCGTTTTATTGTTAGGAAGTCACACGTAGTCATAAAGGATGGGCTTTAGATTCTGTAGTATTGCAGAACCATATTACAAAATTAAACCGTGAAGACGTACACGAAGGGCCAACTGAAGGAGTGTACGTGTATGGACTGTTTCTTGAAGGTCTTCATATTTTTACTTATCTATCAAAATAAATTTAAAAATTATAAAAACTAATACGAGTGCTTGTTTTGCATTGCAGGGGCTTCTCTCGATCGCAAATCTGGGAAGCTTATTGAGTCGAAACCAAAGGTTTTATATGAGCAGATGCCAGTTATATACATATTTGCTATAAACACAACCGCTGGCAAGGATCCCCGACTATACGAGTGCCCAATTTATAGAAAACCACAACGAACCGATGCAAAATATGTAGGCTCCATAGACTTTGAAACCGACAGCAATCCCAGACACTGGACCCTAAGAGGCGTAGCCCTTTTGTGTGACATTAAATAATACTTTTGTTGCTAGTACTTAAGTACATATTATGTATGACGATTAACCAAATAAAATAATATTTAGCTGTTTATGACTTTTATATTTCTGGGCACGGCGCAGGGGCGCAAACGCTCAACTGTAAATTGTTACAGGTTATGGGTTTAATTCTCGCTCGAGGAAATGAGAAACAAAAATATTTTCATTTCCTTGCTCTGGATACGGATTCGCCTGCAGAATTCGGCGGGAAGTGTTGGACGAGTGACTTAATGGGACTGAGTGTCCTAGCACTAGGTTCCCAGGTTCTCTCAGTTCCCAACTATTTACGGGATATATCATGAATTTGAAGCAAAATAATGTATTTGCGTAATCTGTGTTGTAGTATTCCATATATTGTATAGCTGGTATTTTATTTAATAGTATAAATCGTAGTACCAATAAGTTAAGTCTAGTCTTTCCACGATCCCTGCCATCCGTACACGAGTTGCCACTTCTCTGGGTATATAAAAACAATTATGATAATGAATTATTTTCCATAATGTATGGCGAAACTCCGTTTGTTATTATTATTGTCTTTGAAGTTGGTCAAAAAAAGTTAGAAAATCAATTAGCTTGGCACTAGAACTTTAGAATCTAAAATTATGAACTCAGTCGCCAATTTATGAGTACTTATGTCAAGGTTGTAAATAAAATTGAGACGGTCCTAGTAAGAATTTAATGATAATGTAATTTAAATTTCAAAATAGACCTCTACATACACGTGACACAAATATTGCAGCAAATTTTAGGAACACGTTATTGTACCATATATAACTTTGTAACTTTAGAGTAGTTTCTTGATTACATCATAAAGCACCAAGACGAAGGCGCCGCCAGTCCCTCGCAAAACATTTGAGAATGCGCCTTTAAAGAACGCTCCAGGGCCCTCCGTTTTAAGAATTGTTGCCCAACAATGAACAGTGCTCTTGTACTGACGTTCATGCACCGGCCGACCAGACTGCATCATCATTCTCCTTCTTACAGTGTCTAGAGGGTATGATGAGATCCCAGCAATCGTAGTTACCGTCTAAAATATTACAAAATAAAAAGCATAATTTTTATTTTTAAATATAAGTTCTAATACTCGTAAGTGGACCCTGCTGATAAGCAGAAACATTTTAACTGGCAAAAATGACATTTTTAGATATGAGACATCAAAGATTTTGTATTTTTAATGCTTGTATTTTTAATTTAATGCGTATATATATGTATGCAGATGTATGTCCATCCTTTGTTCCCCTGTAATTGTTAAACAGGTGAACTGATTTTGATAAATTGTACGTCGCAGAGTGTAATTGAATACATTGAAATAAAAAACAATAAAAATTGAGAATTTTGAGAGCTTGAACTTTATAGATACAATTTATCATAATACCATAATCGAATTTATCATCAAATTATCAGTTTTGTATATAGTTGACCAATAGCCGTATAATCATATTATACATACTTTATCGTCCAAATATAAAAAATCAAATTACACAAATAATTTAACATAAAGGTGATAAAAATACTAATCTAAAGTAATATCTTTTAGTGAACCAAGAATTATGACATATAAAGACTTTGACTTTTTAAAATATCTAGATCCACATATTTATGTTATAGATATTAGCAGTTACTTAAGAAAAAGAGATAAAATTTTAATTAATACAAAGTTGCCAAAAATTCATTCTTTTTTGTAACTTGAAACCTTACAAGAATATAATACAAGTATATTATAGTAGAAATAACCTGTGCTATCAACCATGTGAAAAATAGAGAAGTATTCTTGGCATCAGGCATCATTCCTCGTGCAGTATCGAACAATCCGAAATAAGTAGCACGATAAATTATAATTCCTTGCACAGAAACAATAAAACCTCTGTACCAGCCCATTGGACCATCAGATTTGATTGTTTTAAGTAAACAATCAATAAGGCCGTTGAATTCTTTAGCTTTGCCTTTACCAACATCTGCAGCTAACCTAAAATAATCGATATGCAATTATTTTATTCGGTTTGTTACGGACGTTAGCAACTAAATAAAAATAATACAAACCTAGTTCGAGCAAAATCTAATGGATATACAAAACACAAAGAAGTAGCACCGGCCGCTCCCCCCGATGCTAAATTTCCAGCAAAATATCTCCAGAACTGCGTATTTTTGTCAACACCCTCGAGAAAAAATTTTTTGTATACGTCTTTAAAAGCGAAATTTAATGCTTGAGTCGGAAAATATCTAATGACATTTGCCAAATTGCCCCGCCACAGCGAGCCAAGACCTTGCTCCCGAGGAATACGAACGAATGCATCAATAATTCCTGGAATTTATTTGGCAGTTAAATATTATGCTTGCCTTATATGTATATTATAAATCATTACTAAAACGAAACCTTTATATCGCTTATCTTCTGCTATTTGTTTGGAAACATGTTGCACTTGTAAAATGAGCTTCACTCGCTCCATCGGAGCCATAGCGGTTTTCGAAACAGCCGCTGATATCCCACCAGCCAAGAAATCTTTGATGAAGGCACTTGACTGACCCTTGCCCTCTTTGGGCTCTTTTTCCTTAGACATTTCGCAATTACTTGGTAATTATTCACTAGCGTGAACCATTACAATGTTTCAAGTATATCTATTAAAAAATAATTTTGTACAGATGCGATGTTTAAATTTTCTTTAAAACATGTAACATATCAAATTGACAGATTTTCGGCACATGAAAGATGTGTTGTATACTTTTAATTGTTCAAAATTAGAACACATTTGTTAAAAAGAAGTTAGATGGTTAGAGGTAAAACTGTTAAAGATATAGAAAATATATGGTTGTAACTGGTTAAAGTTGAAGGGAATTATACCAGGCATAGCTCGTGTAGACCACAAAACTTAACAACAAAAACTAGTCTAAGCAGAGCATCAACAATTCAAAAGCTTTGGATACGATCGATTTCCAAAGGAACACCATACGCAATACACAGTAAGAACACAGAAATCAGTTAACTTTAAGTGTCTGAATCCTTTTACTGGCACAATACAAGTTCTTATACAGTCTATATATGGACTATTAGGACTGCTCTTAAAAATAAATCAACTGTTTTAATATGCTACTGTTGTGACAGTCAAGTTATTAGCAAAATTCAAATAACCATCGGACATTCAACCGAATTAGTGTCCACCTTAAAATATGAAAACTTTTAGAAACGGTTCTAAGGCGCGGCGGTCGTCGGTTTCTTAGAAAGGTCTGCTATATTTGCTTAATTTGTACTAAGTTACTTTTAGGGAGAGAACTTTTAAATTATATATTTTAATGTTAACTTATAACTTTTTTACTTATTAACTAATTTTTTGTTAAAATAAATGTTAACTCGTGTATAAAAAATATATATTTAAACAAATTTTAAACATAAAAAAGTACAGTGATTAATATGTTAATCATTATTTTATTTTTTTCGCCATAATATATAAAAATGTTTTCTTCCGATCGTTTTAATGTGATTATTACTATCTAATTATAATAATAAAACCGGTTAACTACGATTCAGACCGGGTGAGTCCAACTTGTACTTGACCGCTTTTATTTAATCGAGAGTTAAGGCTAAATTTCAGGATTATAGTTCAACGGTAAGTACCACGTAAACGACGTATCCACTGAGCTCGATAAGACCAATGCCCGGTCTTAGTTCATTTCCCTACAAAAATAGATTTAGAAGAACGAGAATAAGTTTAATAGACGAAGATGTATTAAAATCTCAATTAGTTAAAAACTCAGAGAAACAAACGCCTCAAGAAGCTTACTTATTTTAAGTCTTTAGAACAATTGGGCTATTTTTCAACTATATGGTCACTGAGCAGATGTAGTATGTGCAAGTGTTGATGGGGAAAATTTTGAGGAAATCCTATCCACTACCTCTCAGGATTAGGATAGGGTACTCCATACTGCCTGCCGGCCATGTCCGATAGAGATTTCAGTAGGGTTGCGTAATGTTAAAATTAAAAATATTATTTTATAAGGTATTTCACCAAATTCTATGCCAAATGATAATTTATATGTAAATTAAGGTTTTTGTGAACAGTTTAAATTTATATATATTTGATTAATTTTGATATTGCTTATTTCCCTTAATCTAATTTAAGATATTTCTTTAAACTAGGAATACGACACACAAATTAAGAGTTAAGCAACCACACGTTCTAATATTTCTATACTATTTTTTTAGGAGGAGTTTTAAAAAGGTGTCAGAGATGTTCTTGGTAGCGTTAGAGGGAATGAAAAATCTATATGTGGTGATTTGCGGAGACCATATTGACTGTCAGTAATTAATCGGTGATCCTCTGGATAAACTAAGAACTGGCTATTGATAATGCTCTATCATTTTCGAGAGCAGGCAGGTGATAGCAATAGGCCTGTACCGAGAGAGATCGGAACCATCACGTTTCTCCGGGACCGGGTGGATAAGAGCGCTTTTTCATGATTCTGGGACTACGCCAACTGAAATAAGAGTGCCGAAACAAACGCGTTAGCACCGGTGTCAGCTCAGGAGCACATGTGCGGTGAACTCAAAAAGAGATGTCATCTAGCCAGAGCTCGAACAGCTTTCAACTAAACTACAATAATAATAGTTTTAAATTATTTTAATATATTTAGGTAGGGAATTCAGTATCCGTGTATGAGTCCATCAAAACAGATGCGTAGGTGGACCGGGTGGTCCGTGCCCGCCTCAGAATGGCATGCTGCCCACTCTTGAAATTTTACTAACATAACTGTTCAAACTTAAATTCCAGGCAAGCTTCCATCCAGCAATATGGACCCCATTAGGGTAGAATTTTGAACTTAAATTTACTACCCTTCATAGCTCCAACCAATTAACTACAGTTTTCAGGCATAAGCGTTTAATAAGTATTGATACTTACACAAATGTAGATTTCACCATAATAAGATGTAAACTTTCAGGACTTTACGTAGAGGAAGCGCTAAGGGGCTGTTAAGGAACTCAACATGGTAATGTATTTTCTAAGTAAGTATGGTATATTCTAAGTACTTTAGTGATATATTAGGAAAATTTGATCTTTATTGAGTGCACCAACACATGTAAAATATTTAGTAAATCAAATCAAATAAATCAGCTTCACGCTATATCCCGCACACAGCAGGATAGGCAGAGGGAACCTAGTGTTAAGACACTCCGTTCTCCACTTTCCGCCGAATATTGGAAGCACTTTGGTCTTTGCCTCGACACCAGAGCGAAGAAATTTAATATATAAATTTAAATAAATATTTCTTTTCCTCAAGTGGGGATCGAACCCACAACCGTCGCGTTAAAGTCACACCCTTGTGCCCCTGAGTCACGACGGCCTCAAATATTTAGTAATACTTTGTTATTTATAAAATATCATAAATAGCCCATTATTGTTATATGTAAAAGATAAAATATTAGGGGTAATCTTAAGGAGATAAAACATAATAGGCCGTAACGGATTTTTTAAAGATTTCTTTTAGACATAGAATTTTTAAGAATTAGCTTTTCTTTATTATAATTAGTTTTTTTTATATAGGTAGACAGTGCTTCTCCTCGAAGCACTGTTGTCTATTGATGAAAAACACTAAAATAGTTACAGTAGATATTTTTTTAGTATATATCAATAATATTATTTTGTTATATATTATTTAATTCATCGGATTAATTATGTTTGCTGTAAATTTTTGAATTACATTAGCTGTATTGTATCTTTATAAAATAAGGTAAAATGAAAATTTAATTAAACAGCATAATTAGGTAAAATAAAAGTATGGTAAAAAAGCATTTCTAATCAAACTCTTCTATATTGAAATCATTTTGTGTAATTTTATTTATTGACTATGAGAAATAATATGAAAATCCAATACAAAGTATTCTGGCTAAGGCTAGTTATTGCTTTTATTTAGCTACCGATACAGACGACTACCTGTCACGACCATCAGTATAGCGCCTTTTACATTAACGTATGCCGCAGCAAAGAATATTTCATCATACAACCAAACTGTATTTTGGCCCCAAAGGCAATATAATTAAAATATTTCAATATAAGCACTTGGTAGATTCTAGATCGAATTATTTTTATTTTTTAATACTCACCCATTTATATCACAGTTTTTTTTTTATTATCTATTGATCGCAGTTCAATTTAAAACTTATCTTTAGTAATTATAGACATTTATTACTTAATCTAAATTGTTAAAAACACGAAGCTAACACTTCATGATCATTTTGCAACATGAAACAAATATAATTGATGTTGTTTATCTAATACATATAGAAAAAACAGAAATATCAATAACTGTTTGCTGAAGCCATTGCCGTGATGAAATATTCATTTAAAACTTGAATTAATTTGATATAAAATGAACGTAGCACGATTTGAACCCGTACCTATAGTACACCGTCCAAAAGTTCTAAACAAAAAATGTAAGCCGCTACGTCAAACATAGTAAGAGAATAACAAAACTTTAACGAGACATAAAAATTCAAAATGGCGGCGTGAAAAAAAGAAAGCTTCATTAGCGAGACCACCTAATTTAATTTTTTTACGAAGTCTCGATACATTACGTCCAAACCTACTGATGAACAATGAGAGAGAAAAGAAAACACGAAAATAAAACCAAATTATACTAATATTTACTGTATTAAAAAATCGTCCAAAGTGTATGAAATATGACAATTTGTTTAGAAAACGGCAGTTCAGACCGCGTACGCTAGTGTAATAGGCACCGTATGTATTACAATCACTATTTTACATTATAAAAAGCGGATATATTACAATTACTATATTGATCACAATGTCTGTTTACACAGATCGATATTTGGCTACCTTTATGCACACCTACGCCATCACATCAGCCTAGCGATTTTAGAATGCGTAATTTTTTTATAATTATTTTATTAAAGCTAAAATAATTAATGGATTCGATTTGATATTACGTCATTAATACTGTGGTAAAATCTGTAGAGGTACCAGAAAAAAACACAAACACAACATACAAAAAAAATATTATAATCAGTTTACTATTATAACATCAGAAAATTATAAATGTCATATATTTAGATTGCATACATTAAAATTATAAATTTGATAATCATATCGAATCAATTAAATTTTTGAATTACAATATATTTAGTGTTTAAGTCAGTGCTTTATTAGTGAATAAAATAATAAAACAGATTGAATTGAAGATTTACAAGCCATTTTATGATATCGCAAGGTAAACTATAATTACTAGAAAAGACCAGAGTACATGCAATTTATAATAAAATACGTATTCACACATACAAGAACGTAATGAGCTAATCATTTTCTGTATAGAACGAAATGGATTTATTATTTTAAAAAAATCTATATAAATGTATATATATTTTAGCTTCACGGTTTATCGCGCATAGCTAACCTAAATGATAGGCAGGAAGTGAGGAACCTAGTGTAAACATTCAGTTAACTGCTGTCCGCAGGAATTCAAGACACTGCGTTTTGAGTGACGGAATTCAACGCTATGTTTCGCGTTCCAGAGCGGAAAAATAAAAAAAAAACATACAGAGATGCTAACAATATAAAAAAGCATTCCCCGAATGGTATTGAACCCACAACCATCTGTTTTACAATCAGAAGTCCTACAATCAATGCGTGACAATGCCACATTGGCCACTAAATATATAAAGTACATATATGTATTTTGTTTATATATAAAGTGAATTATCAAAAAATCAAAACATAGCTTAAAAATGAAAAATTATTGGATCTTAATGGTATAAAGAAAGATTACCTAAATTGAATATGCATAACGTCAGCTTCAGTACAGGAAATTCAAAAATATTGTTTTTACAGTAGACAGTAACAACTACCCTAAAAGTGACGTTAATATAAGTGACGACGTATAAAGATATTGAGATTGTACTATTTTATCGACCCAGCGCGTTTACAAGCTAGATAGAAAGAATTGATTTTTAAAATTGCAGTTATGAGGTCTTGCACTGACGCCAACGACATCAAGATGCACTCACTTAAGGTCCATCCATATATTCCGTGTCACGTTAGGAGTGAGTGTGACATTGTGTGACGATGGGTGAGGAGGGGTTCTAAGTTTTGTGCCATTTCACACATTTCAAAAAATAATATACAAACAACTTCGGAACCGCCGTATTATTTTAATAACACTAGTTAGAACGGGTTTCCATAAATGTGTGACCACCTGTGACATAGTGTGACGGGGAAAAGGTCAAAATCATAAAGTACGTGTGACGTATATGGCCCAACATGGCCCTTATTGCAAGTTTGCAGATAATCCGGTCTCGTGAATAACTCACTATGTTTATTAAGTAAGTGATCAAATAGATATAACTAGATAGTTATTTTGCGTTACCAATGGCTGTGCAGTTTATTTATATTATGCAATTGGTGTAAGACAAGGCAGTATAAATTAATATATACAAATAAACAGTCAATATTTTTATAAAATAATAACTAATATTAATACAAAAAAAATCACATTTATTGTTAACGTCAATTTGTGAAGTTAGCACATAAACGATATATCATAGGTCATATTAGGTATATTATATAATCTGGATATAATTGTTGTGTAATATATAGTATGTCGAATTAAAAAAAAATGAAGAGAGCAGTGTAGGTCAAGTTCAAGGAGTTATTAATATAATCAAAGTGTTAAATATTTGTGGTAAATTTAAGAGTTTCGCATATATATATATATTCTAAAAATGGGAATTTCTAAGAGTGTGATTGTTAATTAGCCTAGATAACTGATGTTTGAAGGCATTTGCATCATTTATCTAAATAATAATTTATCTATTATTGTTTTATTTGCGAATTTTGGCGGCATTCGCTGCGTTCTCCTTGAGGATCTTGGACTTGAGGTGATCCTTATATTTGAGAATGCCACCTTGCCATTTTGTTACAGTGCCATTTTCACAGATCCAAATTTCCTCGGCCACCTGTAAAAACATATATAGTATTAAAAAAAATGTTTTATATAATAGCTTCGTGGTGCAGAAGCACAATATTTGTCTGTAAATGCGACCGTTGTGGGGTCAATTCCCACAAAAAAACAAAACGCGGAGTTAAGGGGCGCCTCACTACACGCAATATCTCGAAAATTGAGCATAGAAAAAAAAAATTATACCTGATTAATTAGTCTGAAGTCGTGGCTCACTAGGACCATGCCACCATCAAACTCATTGATAGCGTCTCCCAAAGCGTCTATAGTCTCCATATCCAGATGGTTAGTGGGTTCATCGAGGAGCAGCAAGTGCGGTGTCTGCCAAGCGAGCCACGCGAACACTACACGACACCGCTGACCGTCGGATAACTGACGCATTGGGCATACCTGTGATCAAATAGAGCTTAAATTAGAAACAAAATTAACATCATTAGGTGTAATGTAGACAAAAAGAATATGTAAAATATAAAAATAAATCAGCTTCACGCTGTATCCCGCACACAGCAGGTAAAGGGTAGGTAAAGGGAACCTCGTGTTAAGACACTCCGTTCCCCACTTTCGGCCAGATTCTGGAGGCCTTGCGTGTTGAGTGGCATAACTCAACGCCGCGCTTTGTCTCGATACCAGAGCGAAAAAATGGAAATATACATTTAAGTAAATATTTTATCTCGTGAGGGGATCGACCCCACAACCAGTCAGTTTTACAGTCACACTTTGTGACCCTGAGCCACGACTGGCCTGTAAAATATATATTTATCCTAATAAATTTAATACATTTTACAGGTTTACAACATCTATGCTTTTGTGTTACAAGAAAGTAAAATATAAAAAATTAAGAATAATAAAATAATGTTGTATGACATTCTACCTGTTGTCTACCAGTGAGGCCGTAACGTCCAATGATTTTTCTCATTTCTTCTCGCTCACGCACGTCGGGAAACTGTTTCATCATATAGTCAAGTGGAGACAAGTCAAGGTCCAGAAGCTCATGTAAATGTTGATGGTAGCGACCAATTCTCAGGTGAGAGTTCTTACGGATCATACCTGTACTTGGTACAAGCTGTGAACAAGTTTGTCAATTAAAACCTTTTAAATAACAAAGAAAATAAATTTTAATTTACGATTAAACTCGCATATTGCTATCAGCAGTAAGTAACAGTCTAGTGCATAAAAAAAATTCTAAGTAATTAACTTTACTCTTGATGAATATGTTCCTTATTAGTTGTTACTCGTTTTCACACAATATGTAAACTTTATGTAAAGTTATATTATAAAAGATATTTTTTTATATATTCATTAATAATTAAGCAAATCCTTTATGGGTATCTGTTTGTGTCTAAGAATTTTCCGCAATCTGTTTTTTATTCGTCACTTCAGAAATTTAAAATAAGTTAGCAAATTGTATTACAATTTGCTAACTTATTTTAGCCATTCTAGTATTCTAGTATTGGCTTAGTATTTGCTGTCACCTCTTTCCAGCAGAAGTGCCTACCGAGCCAGTAGTAGATTTATGTTCATTCAACCATTACATAAACCATTATACAAAAGTAATTGCATATCTATAAAAAATACTTACATCTCCATAGAGCAGTTTAAGCAGTGTAGATTTGCCGGCACCATTGGGACCGACTAAAGCAAGCCGTGTGTCAAGATCAATACCAAACTCCAAGTTCTTATAAATCCAGGGAGTGTTATCAGAATATCTGAACGATACGTTCTGAAATATAAAGAAAACTTTTAATCGCCTGTTTTACTCAATAATCAATAGTAACATAACAAATTAATGTGTTTTTGTGCAAGTAATTCCATTGAATCTAAAGTAACAAATCGAAAATGGTTTCATGGAAGCAATAAAAAGTAAATGATTTTTTTATGATATACATTGAGGCCATTGTGACGCACGTGCATAACCGTGCGACTGCAATCGCGACGGTTGTGGCTACGATTCAAACTTGAAATAATATTATTATATTGATTTTTTTTCCTTGCTCGCTCTCATAACGAGGTAAAGGCATTGAGTTCCGGCACTCAACAAACCATGCCTTGGATAATTAGGAATTCGGCGTAATGGGGAACAGTGTTTTAACATTAGGTTCCCAGTTTCCCTCTACCTATCCTGCTGAATATAGCGTGAAGCTGAGATATATGAAGTTTCTGACAATAAGTACACATTATTAAATTTAAAAAAAGAATTGATATTAAGAAAAATTTAAGCTAAATGAATTTAAGAGTTAATTTGTGCAAATAACGATTATAATAGTTATCTCCTGTCTATCTCTCCTCTATACACATTTTATTAAATCCAAATTAAAACTGAAATACTATCAAAAACTAAAATACTGTAACAAAAATAGCTGAAACTAGCAATAACGGTTTAAAAAGGTTCTCCTACTGAATTTTTTATCAATTTCAGAACTTCGTTGGCATCATGAGTCATTATGTTATTACTGTATATTATTGACATATTAGTCAAGTTTTTATTCCAGTCTATTATAGATCTAATAGACCAGAATTAAAAAGAGATTAAATTTCTTGAAGAAGTCATTCCATGTACTTTTTACTTTTATAAAAAATTTTTGGCTTCATCCGATAACCTGTATTTAGCTTTAGCTTGCCCGTGGACACCTAATGTTAAGACACTCTGTTTTCGCACCCACAAATCCTTTTAATACGTTTACTGAGTTTTAATTACTTTTTTTTACTGCTTAAAAAAAATGAACATACCTGAACCATAATAACAGGCGGTGGAACTTTACCGCATGATGGGAAATAGAAATTAAGTATTTTGTCATCTATAACTTTTTCAGTGAGGCCTTGGGCAACCATTTTAGCGAGGGTTTTCTCTTTAGATTGAGCTTGACGGGCCAGTTTTGCGGAACCGTGACCAAACCGCGCTATGTAGTTCTAAAAACAAAAATGGCAAAAAATTACCATATGTTTTCAATAAAATACACATACACACATAAATAAAACTGTTTACATACATAAATTACATAAATAAAAGTCAATATCAAAAAAGCAATATTCTATCAGACATCCTATTTTACTACTTGACCAAAGTTAAATGACAAAAGCTCAACATGTAATAATAATTGTGATCAAATTCAGGTGGTCATCATTAATGAGAAACGACCAGCTCATGAAATGTTCAATGACATCATAAAATAGTCAGCTCTAAAAATGTTAAGAAAGCTAAGTTTCCTTAGCAGCCCAACCTTCATATGAGCGATCTGGTCCTGCTCCCAGTTGTACTGCTTCATTTGATTCTCCAACAGCTCCATGCGGGTGCGCACGAACGCCTCGTAATTACCAGTGTAATATTTGAGGCGTCGTTTGCTCATATGCACTATGTTGGTACAGACACCGTTCAAGAAGTCCTGCGAGTGGGATATCAAGACGAGAATACGTTTGTATCTGAAATTATTTTAATTGTGTTTTTTTATTATAACAATGTGTACTTTAGAATAAAAATATATATAAGAACAAAAAAAATAACACTACATTCGGAATAGAAGCATGCGTTTATTTAATAGTAAAGTTGTCGACACTTTCATTACTAAAATACCTTCTGATGGTAAATCCAATTCCTTCAACTTCAATTAGATAAAAAATATCTTCTGATGGCTTATTATACAAAAATGAATAAAGGATCTTGAGTTACATATTTTTTTAGAAAACTTATAAAACAATTTACGTTGCGGGATTGGAACCTGCAGCGTTTTTTTTTACTTCTCGCCCAAATCCGTGACTGCGATTGGCAAAACTTAACGCAATGTATTATTGTGTTATTTTAATAAAATAAAGGACTTTACTGTTTTAGTTCCTCCTCGAGCCACACGCAAGCATCAAGATCCAAGTGGTTGGTAGGTTCGTCCAGCAACAGTAGATGCGGCTTCACGTAGAGCGCACGCGCCAGCGCAATGCGCATACGCCAACCTAACAATATATAATATATTATAGAAATATATCACAAAAGCTATTCAATGTAAAAGGAAATTAATAGTCTTTTTCAGTTATCATGGTCGTTTTGGCATAGACATTATAGAAAAATATTCATATAAAAATTTATACACATAGTAGGAAACTTTTATCTATATCTTTTTTATTAATAATAATTTTATACATGAAATTATTATTTATAATTATTCACGTTATGAAATACGTTCTCTATACTCGTGAAAAATAGCACTATAAAAATGTAAAAAATAAAGATGTCAGTTTGTTGCAATGAAAATAATCTAGTGTCACCGGCCGGTGAACAGTACTAAGTAGGTCGAAGTTGGGTCGCAAGATTTGTCAGAAAGTTTAAGAACTTCGGAATTACAAAAACAAACAATTATAATTATATTTAGCTTCACCTAGTGTTAAAGCCTTCAATTATTAACTTTCCGTCTAATTTTCAAGACATTACTTGAATTAAAACTCTTAATTTTCTAAATGAAAATCGAATCCATAGCCGTGGTATTAAGAATCGCTGTGTGATCTGCACCAGGACGGCCTCATTTATATTTTTGATGATTTGATTTTCCTATCGTAAAGCAAGTGATTGTATTGAAGGTAGATTGCTTGCTATACTTTACACAATCGTGCACTGATTTCTAATAATCACAATGCAACTTTTCGTCATGTTGTTTGTTTTTTAAGTGTTATTTCATGTTTTATTGAAAACATTAATACAAAAGTTATCTTTTCCTATTTCACTTTCCAACTTTACTTTTTTTTTTTGTTTTAGTTGCACGTTTTAACCTGCATTTAGCAGGACAATCAGAGGGTAAAAACTTAGTAGTTGTAAGTCACTCCGTTCCTCTCTCTCTCCACCCAAGTTTCGATCTTTATTTTGTTACCAAAGGGAGGAAATAAAAAAAACATTGTCTCGGGTAGGAAACCAATCTACAACTGTCGTAGTCTCTGAGCCCTTGCCACAACGGACGTTACCAATTTATCCTTTTCATGAGTAATAAATAATATTACGATATTGACAAGTGCTGAATGCTGGCTTTTCACATACTCAAAGTGTCAATATTTTTTAATTCAAAATAGTTTCATTAAACTTATTTAAAAAAAGATAAAATAAAATGAGATTTACCTCCAGAAAAGTCTTTAGTGGCTTTCTGCTGCATTTCCTTGGTGAAACCAAGACCATGCAGAATGTTAGCTGCACGAGCTTCAGCCGTGTCAGCACTCAGGTCGTCCAAGCGATCGTAAACATCCAGCAATTGTTCTTGCGACTCTGTTTTATTAAGATAAACAAAATAGTTAAATATAAATATTTTATTGAACACGAAGTTGATACAATGGAAGACACAAGTTTTTAAATGTAAAAGTGCACCTACAAGAAAAAATGCAACCTTTATAGGATTACGTAATTGTTTGTCTGTCTGTCTGTCTGTTTGTCCCTCTGTCAAGGTTATTTTTCCCAAGAGACCAGTCAGATATTATGTTGAAATTACTAACAATAAACTATGCTGCTTTTGAGCAAATAAAAATTATACTTATAAACCAGCAAAATCAAAAACTAGCATTTATCTACTAGCCCCTCTTTGCCGCATATTGTTTGAAATTCGTCGCGTGATTCCGATCACTTAAAATTATGAGTTGAGAAGTGAGAACTTACATTAAATAAAGGGAAAGATTTAAACATTGGAAATTTATAGGTACAAAAAACTAGTTAAAACCTATGAAATCGGTAAGTAAGCTTTGGTAGGTGAGTCCAACTCAAAATCGACTAATTTTCAAAATAAATTTAAAGCGTGCAAAGGTGGTCTATTGCTAATTTGCTGACAAGTGCAATATTAATATTATATTTAAACTATTTTAATTTTAGTCGCATGTACATTTTAATATCAAATCAGCTTCACGCTGTATCCCGCACACAGCAGGGTAGGCAGAGGGAACCTAGAGTTAAGACACTCCGTTCTCCACTACATTTTAATCATATCATATAATTTCTTTTTTCCACATTTTTATTAGGCATGTTAATTCATTTATCAAAATTATTTTTAATTATCAACATGATATTTCTCAAAAAAGAAAACAAACACATGTATATTAAGCAATAGCTTCACATTGTAACCTAAACATAGCACGGTAGGAAGATAGCATCTAGTGTTAAAACATACTAACAATATATTATTAATGTAAAATTTGATATTCCTAGGGCACTCACCATCATCCTCACAATGAGCTAACTCCTCTGCTAATTTTTCTAATTTAATTCTTTCTTCATCTACTTCCATAACGCATTTCAATGCAGTTTTGTCAGATGCTGGCATTTCACGAGTCAAGTGAAAAATATCAATATGTTCAGGAATAGGCACTTCACGTCGACCCAACGCTGACAGTAATGACGACTTTCCTATTAAAAAGCAACATATATTTTATATACTTGTGCCACTAATAAGTTTTCTCAATTATCTCATGATCCTAATGTTAAAAAGTTCTTAAAATATCATTTAATGGTAAATAGGAATCATTCTCAAATAAATTTATCTCTGAAACCAGCAGCATTTATATAAATATTAATAGATATACAAATGTCTTATTAAAAGTTCTGCACCACCTGCCTATTATTAATTCAGAAACATCATAATATATAGCACATTCGCAACCAGGATATAAATTGACAAATGCAAAGCTGATTAAAACATTTTAATGTAGTTTTCGCAATATATATAAAAAAATTCATCATGCCAAAATATTATGTTAAAATAGAATAAGAAAAAAACAAGAAATCACCACAATTTCCCAAAACACAATTGTAATGTTGTTGTAATATTGTAAAAAGTAACCATTGTTTTTATTAAAAATAAGTATTTATTAAAAAATCATAATACTTGCTTGCTTTTTTAAAAACTATGTAGTCTGTTCAGTTTTTATAGTTTTTGAGCATCATACTGTATAGCGCATATAACAGGGTGGAATACAGAGGAAACCTAGTCTTAGAATACCACAATTTCTAGTCAATTTCTACACAATGGTGAAACTCAAATCGCAAATTGTAGTTTGTCTTTTTGTCAGAGTGAGGAAATTAAAATAATTAATTTCTGTTTTAAAATAAGAAATTTTTATACTGATTTATAAACTTATTGTCACAATATGAGTTATGAAGAGTTAAATTTAAAAGTAATATTATAATATAAGTTAGTGTAACTCAGTTATAAAATATAACACTGTAGATATATATTGTGGTAGTTTAACCAAGTGTTGAAATAGAGCTGACTCCCACACCTTTACTTGTTAGAGTGGCAGTATAACTTATAAATTGTTAGGCAATATTAAACAGTTGCATGGCAAAATTAAACTCCACAATTTTTTTTGTCCCTCCAAAGTGAGAAATGAAAAAAATCATCATTCTGATTGTAGAGTAAACACACAACTATTGCCTTCAGAGACAGATGTCTATCCCACTGCACCACAGTAGCTTCATGGCAATTTAATGATAAATACTATATGAAAAATACACAGCTTTGAAAAATTTTATAATAATATCACAGTGTATAGCCTGTGCAAACATACATTATCAAATATCAAATAAAATTCAATCATATTTACTAGAATTAAACAAATATCATTAAATATAAAGCTAATACAAATATGTAAAATAATTAATTGAAATCTTAAATGTATACTGATAATAGTTAGTGAATTAAAGGGATACTAACCACATCCATTGAGTCCAACAAGACCATATCGTCTGCCACAATTCAATTCAAGTAATGTATCCTGAAGCAGTTCACTACCATAAAAAGTGATAGAAAAATTAGCTATCTTAATATCTCTAGAACGTGGATGGACTGCCAAGGATCCCGTACAAGATCTGGCTTCAGAATTCATTTTAGCTTCAGCTTCTAGCTTCAAACATAGCGCTTCTGCAAAACAAGTCAATGTTAAAAGAAAATGCTTTTTTACGTAATTAAATTGACTAATCATTATTATATTTTAAGTAATTTGAAAATATGTAATAATCTAAATAGCGGTCACTATTACGGATACGGATACGAATTTAGTATATTAAAATGAAGCACAGGATAATAATACAATTTATAACCATAAATTTATATAAACAGTTCAATAATCATAATTATAATAACTATTAAATATAGTACAATGGCTCGTACCTTCAGCTGTAAGCTCGCGTTCTTCTTTCCCTGTACCGTTTTCTGAGCCATTCGTCTCTGCATTAGTAACTCTCGCCACAGGCTTTTTGTTCCTATTGTTCGCTTGATCTTTTTTCTTTTGTTGTGCTCGTTTCTTTGCATCAGACGGCATTTTGACGAATCTAACCTATAGATTTACAAATTTTCCATTAAATTTCGCACGTGAACGACTCGTGTAGTTTCCACACTAACTTGTGTATTAAAGCAATAAACTCTATGTTCATTATTTAATCCACTTCACTTAAATCGTGTGACAAGATAAATTATATTTCATTTTAAATAACTATGCTAAGATGTTAAAAAGAAATAAATAGTGCAAATATTCATAAATTGAATTTATACCTAATAATTTTTTGCGATGATAAGCAATTTGACCGCGTCTACACGTGCAGCTTAACGTAGAAAAGAAAGACAATTTAAAAAACCTTTGACGGTCTGTGAACATTCAGCTTTGACAGTAACAGCTGGATAAATGGCAGCTACTAAGCAACCAATCACGTTATAGCAATTTATAAGAAACCTGTCTTTACCAAGACTCTATTGGTTAATGTTTTCTGTATTAAAATTCACATCAGTATATTTTTGGCAACACTGATATATTAAAAAACGTGATATATTTTATATACGGTCCCGTATACGATGTTTTATCTATTAATATTTTTTTCTTTAAGGTAATATATCATTAATCATTAGTTATAAAACTGTGTTTTATAAATATTGTTTGGATAAATAAGCTTAGAATAAATATCTCAAGTGATATTACTACTTATTTATTTAATTATTAACAGTTTTGTATGGAATTTAAGTAAATACAGAATAAATAAAAATAAATTTAAATTTAACAATGATCAATGAATAAAATTTGTTAACAAATAGCATTATTTTGATATTTCTTAGTATAATCTTCAACACGGTACTGTGCATACAGTCATTTTGTGTTCACTAAATTTAAGATATCTATCTCAAGCAAAACGAAATTTATCTACTCCCCGCGAGGCCTAAGCTGGGGTTTGTATTTTGTTAAGTGTACATGTACATTGTTCAGCACGGAACAGATACTACAATTACTATAGATGTACAGTGTAGGTGTAACGTCAATTTCAATTAAATAGCTGAATAGAATTAATATTATGTAAGAAAGTACTCTGCAGTTTTATATTACTTTCTGATCTCTTATGCTGACACCAACATTGCATATTTAATTCTTAATATTTTATTTTTGTGTTCCATTAATGAAAAGTGAAAGTGACCAGTCAAAAAAGAAAAAAGTCGTGAACATAATGCTGTTCTTGATGATATAACGAAAAGATTCATTATTAACTGAAACGAGGGGGAAAAATATGAGGAGGCATTGCAATTGCGCAGAAACAATTATAATTTTTGTTTGTTTTCTTTTTAATTTTAATTTATTTATGACTCTTAGGCACACAAATGCTAAGCATATTTTTATTATATTATGGCAACTTTTAAAGCAGCGCCATCTTTGTTTGCAATTTTGAGATAATGTAAACTCTATAGTATATATTAATAGTTTGCCTTGCGCTTTGTCTCTACATAAAATAAAAATGATTTTCACAAAAAAACGTTTTATTTCCCTATTAAACACTAAATTATTAATATTTGATATAGATATATTAGCTGTTATTATCAATTAACTTGTTAATTAAATTGTTGTACATTATAATATTTTTTCTTACAATAATATAGAGAAAATGTAATAAAACACTGAAATTGAAGAGAGAAATTTAATAAGATAACGTCGATCATAAATAATATTTATTGAAATATATCAACAAAATATGTACTTACAATAGTTCAAAGCTTAATTAGTACTCACCTATATTGTTTATAGCAACAATCCAATATGTAAAAGGCATATAATAAACAAATAAATATTGCATTATATGCATAATATTTTTTCTTTAAGATATTATAATTATTATCCTATATTTATTACTAAAATATATTGCAAATGTTTATTATGAACCCGCATTATTGTTGTATGGTGTTGTCCTTATTACTAAGACTAGAAAAATCAATACTAGATTAGATTTAGATGGAATTATAATTTCAAATATTATATCTAATGGAGTTTTGAGACGGTTATAATGGTTGGTAGATACTTTGTTTATTTAGAAAGCATATAAAAAATTTTGAACGTAGCGGGAATCGAACTCGCGCCTCTTGGAAACCGACCAGGTCGGTCCAAAATTTTTATAAGTTTTCTAAATAAGTTTTTTTTCCCAAGTGTGGAATAACACTAAAAAATGTTAAAAAAAGATACTAAGTTTTTAGAAAAACGAAGTTAAGTACCATTAAAAATTCTTAAATTGAAATAATAAAAAAACGTTAACCTCCGAAAATTCTTTTCACTCTGCCGGTTATAATAGTTTCCTTGTTACATATGAGTAACGATGGCAATAAGTTGTATCCCATAAATAAAGAAGATTTTATTTCAATACATTTACTAATATTTAAAAATTTAAGCACTTGTATTTGAATACAATATCAACATATTTATTGTAATCTTCTTTGTAATAATTTGCCGTCTTTCAATCTAATTTAGCAATGGTTTGGTAAGTAATATTTCTAAAAAAATTTAAAAAATCCATACTTCACTTTTATTTAAACGTTACTCCTACTCCCATTTTTACCAAAATTTCTTAATAAATAAGTAAATGTGAAAAGTACTTAATTTTTTAAATTTATTATTTCACTGTATTTAATATTAACATTGCTGCTGTAAATGGCCAATTACAAAAACTGTAGGTATCTCAGTTTTTTTTATCACAAGAAGCTTGAAATAATCCTTGATATTATTAATATATTTTTAAACATCTTGTTAAAATAGGTAACGTCACATTGTAAGTGGGGCGGCTAAATAGATTATTATATTCATAAACGTTCAGTCTTTGAAGTTTAAATATTTCCAGTATCGTTTCTTGTATTGCGTCGAACTTAAGTAACTTATATTTTGACTTTAGTATAAATTTATCCTCATTGTACAGCAATATTACAAAGAATATATATATATATATATATATATATATATATATATATATATATATATATATATGATTTTAAAATAAGTTATCTAGCATTTACTAGCTCTAGTAGTACAAAATAATAAATTTGTTGACTATCTAAAATAATTTATATTAAGTACTTAACTAAAATTATTGTGACTATAATATTTAATAAACTAAGAAATCGAATATATAGATAACTTATTTTCTAAATTTTTTGGAAGCATCATCACGCAACATTTTTTTGTATAAATGGAAACAAACGCTAAGTATTGCTTAAACCTAGATAATAGAACGCTAAAACTATTAACCTACTTGTCAATAGCTCGACACATTATGAAAAATATTTTATCAACGAATTTTAATGCACAGATTTGGATATTATCACAATTTTTAACTATTATGTATTGTAAAATAACTATTTCACAGATTACATTAAAATATATTCCAGGCAGTAGAAGGGTGGGATCCGTCAAGACACCTTATCCAATTTAGAGAAGAAAATTAATAAATAACTAATTTAAATCTAGCAACTCTTTAATAAAACAAATGATAAAACCTCAATTATAAAATAATACATAATTGTATCAAAACATTAAACTTTTGTAAAATAGCTATACTTATCCGACTATTATAATCAATAGATAACCGTATCGTTGATTTGACTATTTGCTGCCTATCTAGTTTTTTTTAACATTTTTTTTAGTTTTTTTTATATTATTTATTATTGCTTCGAATATAGGAAAAGAATTTAAACATGCACGATTTTTGAAACATTATTATATTCGCATAACAAGAGGTAATAAATTTTATTACTATTATTGGAATAAATATTGCTTCACATTCACGTTACTTTAACAATATGGAGTTCGTAAGGTAGATGTGGCGATTGTGACTAATTTAAATGTCCCCTCAACTTAAATGATTATAGACAATACAAATAGTTTACACAATTAAAAAAGTTTTTGAAGACAAAGCTCGATAAGGATTAAAACAAAGATTCTCTTGTGTTAGATTATAGACATAAAAAAAAAATTAAAAAAAAAAACAGAACAGCAATTAACATCACACAATAAACTACTTTACAACATGAACAATCTTTTGTAGTTCTATCTATGAAATCTATAAATTACGTAGTGGTTTTTAAGACAAAATTGTTAAAAGTATATTGGTGTTATGTATATTTTTTGATTAATATGTCACATATGTTTTTGTTTTATTAATTATTATATATTAACCAACAACATATTCAAATATCTCTTATAAAATATATACTCAATATTGTCCGTCTGTTGTATATTTAATCATTTTATATTGTTGACATCTGAATGATCACAATGTTGCTATATTATTTATATTAATACTGGTTTTTTAAATAATTTTGAACAGCTTACCTATACATAAGCTTTTGATGTACTCATTTTGTCTTTGTGCCTGATTCTTCGGAAAATCTTCAAAAACGTTTAGAATACATTGTAATCGGAGTATATACTATAAAACTGTTCCGACACAAACACGGGCTTTCCATTATGTAATATATAACAGTCTAGGTAGATAATCCTTAAAAATCAACTTTAGCAGCTAGCAGAATAAATTTGACTCTGCCAAATATTTATTCATATGCTAATATGACAAACATTTTGTACTTACTAGGTACACCATCAAATTAGATTCATATTTTTAATTTTTATAAACACTTGTTTTTTATGTACCAAATTAGTTTGTTAACACAAGTTAACACAAGAGACTCCTTTCCGTTATATTATTAAATAAAATAAATTGTTCAAAAATTATAAAACGAACAAAGAGAAGGAGAATAAGGGAAAACTAAATAACAAAAAGAAAAAATAAAAAAAAATACATTATTTATTATTTAATCACAGATGTTTCCGCACTATGTCGTTAAAAATATCAGACCAATAAAATCGTGTCCATATAAATAAAATGCAACTGACCATCCACATTACATATAACCACACGGCCCGTCAACAGAATCAATAATTTAAATGGAATAATAATTCACAAATAAATAAATAATAAACTTAAAATACGAGAGTATGTACAATCTATGTACAATCAAAATACAAAAGTTTTACATATGAATGTGATGTGCTCGACGAAAGCCGAGCCGGTGTTGCTAGTTCAACCAATGATAAATAAAATAGACAAGATGAGAATTAATATATATAAAGTGTGGCATGAACATACTCGAAAATAAAATAAATATGTCATTTAATTGTCAACCACCAATAAAATATTAAATAGATCCCATAATAGGGACAGCTAGCAACACTAATCAAGCGTGGAGTGGAGGAATGGTACGGAGGGGTCCGTCCAGTGAAAGCGAGGTATGGGGGGTGGTGGTCGTCATCACGTCATGTTGACTCCAAGGGACCGGCTCGCGTACTCGTATACCACGTAAGATATAGACACGGCTGGAATGACCTTGATGAAGTTCGGAGTAATCCCCCGGTACAGCCCTCGCAAACCCTCCCTCTGCACGATCTCCCGAAATGTACCTCGCATTGTACCCTCCGCGCCCTTAGCAGCTTTTTCTGTAAGTGAAATTTAATATATTATATATTTTTGTCGCAACTATCTACTTATATACTTAGTTCAATATACGCTCTAAATAACATTCAACCGTAGTTCCACCGCCCGCTATTTATTAAGCACCTAAGGTTAAGGTTTTTAGAGTACTTGTAAAAATATTTTAAGTAAATCGTATTTTAACCATATTATAATTATTTTTAATGAAGAAACCTATTATATAGTTTTCATTTTTTCCAATGTAGGTATAAATTTAACGTCACTGTCGTATGGTTTGCTATGTAAGCCATAGATGACTTATTATTAAATGAACGAAACTATTATATATCTCTTGTAATAATAATAATAGTAAAAGATCACTCATAGATTATGTTACTATGTACGGGAGAGGTGACGTCACATTTCAAAATATTAAATCTAACTATTAAAATACGAAATTTGCGTGTACAAAATAATTTCTGATTTACTGTAGATATTTGGTAGGGAGTGTCACAATGTGAACTGTCGTCCAAGAGCAGTTAACAAATTACCTTGCGCTTGCAGCCGTGTCCGCACGAGTGCCAGCGGATAGGAGCAGACTTGTCCCAAGGTGCACGAGGCGCTGCCACACGCCAGCAACAACAGCATACCCGGCTGCTCGTTATGAGCTTGATATTTATTTATATACTTCTTTTTGAGGGTCTCGTACACTGCGAGATCGATGCCCGCATAAGGCACTATCCCCAGGATATTCGGAATGTATCCTTTGTAGAAACATTTAAGACCTTCTCTTGCATATATCTTCTTAGCGGCGTCCACGATACCACTATATTGGCCAGTTTTTCTTAAAGCTAACCTTGTCTTTAGCACCTCTAGTGGGTAAATCACAGTTTGACTAATCGCACCCGCAGTGGCCCCGGCGAGGAATCTCTCGTATATTTCTAGTGGATTGTTATTTTTCTCGCCTTTTATCAGTCGTTTTACTTGTTCGTACGCGGCAAATTTTATAGCCGATTCAGGAGCAATTTTAATTACGTTTATTCCATTACCCCGCCAAAGCCCACTAATACCACCTTCGTTTATCATTTTTGCTAAGCATTTTATCATATTTTCTCTAGTTGGATTAACCTGGGGATAAGTAATGAATTATAATTATTAATATATATGTGCGGCGGTGTCATTATTGCATGTAAAAAAAAACACAAAGAAATAATAAAATTGTAAAGATTGTTTACAATGGCGGGCTTATCTCTAAAAGAAATTTCTTCCAGCCAACCAATGGAAGTGGATGAGAACGAAGTTAATTATTTATAAATTATAAAAAAAAAAATTGACGGGAGTTATAAAGTTGTCAAGAGTCACGAGTATAAGGTACACATATTATAAGCAGTAGATGCAGGCGTTTCAGAAGCAACAGAAATACGAACCTGTAAGAATACTTTAAGCCTATCAAGAGGAGCTGTGCATGTGCGGCTGACGGCTCCAGCAATACCGCCGGCTAACAAATGACGCCACCATTTTCCCGTTTGCAGTTCAGTTGGAGTGAAGTCATCTGGCACGTTCATATCCTCCCCAATGTCCAGATACTGCAAGTAAAATATTACAATAAGAAATATTATATTAAAATTAATCAATGATTACTGATTTTTTTTTCAACATGTGTTAACAGTGTTATTTTTTCTTCCGAAGAAAAACAAAGCCGTGAAATACCATTAACTTTTATTTCTGACATTTTAATAATAGTCATTGTAATAATCATTGTGGCGAGAACAAGTGAGAAAGAAATACACGCGAATATATACATAGTGGAAACTAATAATTATTGTGTTTATTAGTACAGTATTAACGAACAAAAGAAAGAAAATGTTAGGCAAATAGACGATTTTATGAGTTTGACGAGTCTGTGTAATGTGTTTAGGTCTGTCTATGGCATCGTAGCGCCGAAATGAATGAACCGAAATTGATTCAGGTTGTTTCGAGAGTTTTTAGGCATGATTAAAAACATATGTTCAGCCGTTTGAAGATTATCAATTCATTTCTTGTTGTTCGTTTTCATTTTAGAATTTTTTATATTGTGGTTTATCATTTTCAAATGATTTATTATTAAATAATTATATGTAAATTGTATAATATATATATTTACTATTATATAAAATAATTAGTAACGTTATTACACTGTCCCGCAGCTGACCACATCGTCGGCATTGCAACCGCCAGTGTCGTGTTTCTTAATAACTCTACTTATCCAAATTCTTGTACGATACTTTCTTACTTGTTCAGTCTGCTTAAATAAACAAATTATTAATTATGACGGTTACCTTTGGATATTGATACATAAATTTACCTATTGTTAATTAATTTTAACCGACTTTTTTTTGGAATGGTGGGGAAAATATTTACATTAAAATTATATATATTTTTAAGTGACTCTCTAGATTTCTCTGTCGTTTGTGAAATGATTTTTTTTTATTTGAAATAGCGTACTTTCCAGGTGGTTCCTAGTTTCCACCAAGTCAGGATCTGATGATAGAATCCTATTAAATTGAGGGAAACTTTCAAATTTTATGGACACATAATATGTGTTTCATAGTAGAATTTCAAATAATTATCATATATTTGCTTCTTCTAGTCATCATCTGATGGGGTCATCTTTATTCATAATTCAAAATTATAGGGACTTGTAGAATGCTAGTTGTATATATGTTCTAAAACGTTATTCGGATAAGCTGATGATTGTAGTTACAATTCCTTGAGCCCCAAAGGTTATGTTGTGTTCTTGACCATATTAACTTGTATAAGGATTAATAAATTACATAGATGTGAACATATATATCATTAACTTAAATTTTTATCTATTTCAAATAAGTGTATGTACGTATTTTGCAAAAATCAATAAAAAATAAATATATATATAAAAACGCGATGTTTAATGGTTTATTTCAAGTCATATAGAGGAATTTGTGTTTCTTATTAAATTGAAAATAATTCCAAGAGCTTTCATAATTTTTATAATAACCAAGGAAAATAACATAATATCACATAACTACTAAATATACCAAACAAAAGTTAACAAAACATATTAAATAATACTCAAATTGTCACCAACTTCAAAAGTAACGATTTTTACATAGTAAATAGTTGCAATATTTAAGTATCAATAATTTTATTTAGTATTTTTCAATTTTCTTTACTGTGAAGTAATTAAAATATTATTTTCTACATAATTTTTACATATGTACATATAATTCTTTAGGTATAATTTCAGAGTCGGTTTAAATTATAATATATTTAAATTATAATATAATATTACATAAAGTTAACATTTAAATTGAAATTAATAATATATAAAATACCTATATATTACAAAACATATTTACCGCAGTACTTAAAAATATACTTGTATTAGAATTCATCGTTATGGTTATTAAAGATATTAAATATTCCCAATACATAATTTTGCTTTTGTAAATAACAATTTTAACGAAAAATTTTAGCAATATGGGAATCATTAGTTTCATTATTTTAAATGTTTCTATGAAATGTGTACATGTTATTTAAGAGTTGAAATGACAGCCGCATATTGGAATGACAGCTTTATGTTGACTGTGAAAAAGTTAATATATCGCAAATATACAAATTGGATATTTATTTGTGTGTATTATATATTAAACTAAAAAACATTTTGTCGGTACTACCTCCATTTATATAATAAAAAAAAAGATTTTTACATTAGCTAAGAGAAGCGAGTTAATATAAAATGGAAAAAGGATTACTAAACTTTGAAAATATTAATGGAAATGATGATGAAGATACCTATAGGTTATCTCGTATATTACGAATCACATGTGTACATATCGTACACGTTTTCAATGAGTTTCTATCACACCGTCAATTTCATGGTCATTTTTCATTTCTTTATTATTTCTTCTGATGTACTCATATAATATATAAATGTTAACTTTTGTTAGAGAAATAAATTATTTATTTACATCGAATCAAGTTAACTAACTAATATTACTAATATTATGCAAGTAGTCACACCTATTTCTGGGCATTTCATACGAAAGTAAGTATAGTAGATATAAAAATAAGGCAGAAGTACCAAATTGTAGTAGTAGTGCGCCAGCCAGCTAAGACGAAACTTTGTAGTTCAATGCCTAATGTCATCTAACTCTTGGCGGCCGGAGGCGGTAGTGTGAAAATAAGATTTTACTTCTTACAATGAGAATAGTTATTGTGCACTTTAATGAAATCTGTATAATTATGTCTATTTGAAAAAAAAATTATAAAAAAAGCAAAAAAAAATACATTACTCTTCTTTGCGTCGCGCAGTCAGAATGTTTGGCTAATCCATAGAGGCAATAGGCAAAATATTTTTCACCTATGTCTTAAATAGTGTGAGTTACGAATTGTTACTACTGATATTAGAATTCTTAGATATTAAGTATGTGCGAAACGTTGATGCATAAAAAGTGAGTGAGTCACTACAAAAAAAAGAGATGAAATATATATCATGAAATTAATAGTTGGTAATTGACGTATTACGTCCTTTTATTTGTTATATCTATGTAATTATTTTCAATACATTAAATTAGTAATTATTTATATTTATCTATTTTTTAGTCTTACGTTGTATTTTCTTAATTTTATTTTTTTATTAATCACAATTTTTTACTCAGCTAAGGAAGTTTTATGACTTTGATAGGTATGTACGTATATTGATCTGTTCCCTTATAAGTTCTAAATGAATAATAGTAATTAAAAATTTTTATTTTTCATCCTATACATATATATAAGAAAAGTAGTTTATAGAACGATGTCAAGGTAGCTAAAGTTAAATTGACTACGATTTCTTTAGGCAGTAGATTGACTTTGAGGCTGTTAGAAAGCACAAGGTCAATTACATAAACTTTAATATTGTATATAGCAATACTATATAAATCATATGAAACATACCATTAGTCACGTCACATCATAAGTAATGCTTAAATTATTTAATAATACATTTACCTTTTATTTTAATTATGTTTCAATATTTTATACGTACGACGACATTGTGCGTCAGCATAATATTAAAAAATAAAAAGATATAATAAAATTATCTAAAATAATAAAATAATGCAGTTAAATTTACAAGACATCGATATATATTTTGAATTGCTAATAAATTATGGAAAAAACATCAAACTACTGTTTCAAAAATTCAAAGTAGAGACAGTACAGTAAAATGTTCCATACAAAATTTTACATTTCTATACTAAAGTATTATTAGCAACCTAGAAAACATGAGTCGATAACGCGTTACCAATTTTATATAGGGTAAACCAAGCAATACCGGCAATCGCCAATTGTTAGAGATATATTTACATTAGGTAGGTAACAGTTGATAAACCCAATTAATTTTAATAATTTATTGACACCTGTGATATACCGAGTTCTTACTATTTATATGCAATGTTGAATAAAAGTAAATGTTTTTCCAGTACATCGAAACGACAAGATGAGATGAGAATAATAGGCACTTTTGAGATTACAGTGGTCAGTCGTGGTGCAAGGGCACAAAGTAAGACTTTACATTCGCGACTGGTTGAGGATATTTATTTAAATTTATATTTCAATTTCTTCGCTCCGGCGCAGAGGCAAAGCGCGGCGTTGAGTTACGCCACTCAAGACACAATGTCTCCAGAATTCTGCGGAAAATGGGGAATAGAGTGTATTAACACTACGTTAGCTCTGCCTACCCTGCTGTGTGCGGCTGTCAAGGACTTGTGAATGGCAAATCATCATGAAGAATTGGATTCGAATAATCTAAAAAGGCTCATCAATTGTCATCATCAGAAACCTCGGACAGAGAAATTTAACATCATTCCTCCTACGTTTCATTATTCCAATATATGAAAAACATATATCATCACTAAACAATTAGTAGTTGGTGGCGTTATTTTAGGTTGTAGTAATATCTTGATTTTGAAATTCAAAATGGCATGTTCTTATTATCAAAAATTACTAGTTAATTTACTTCTACTACTGTACCATTTACTTACTATACGTACACAGACGCACAACCGTAGCCGCTGATGGTAGAAACGTAAAATTGGACAATGTTTATTTTCACTAAGAAGGCATTTTGAAAAATTTTAACCCTGAAAGTTAAAAAAGGTTAAAAGGTTAAAAGTTTTTATGGTATAATCTTTAAATAGGCACCGCCATCTTTACAAAAGAAGACTTTTAAAAATATTTCATTGAACACGTGTATCATGATTTATTAGTGCAAATAAGGGGTTGAAACTTTGTATGGATAATATAAACTATGTGTGGATAATATAGACTTGGTTCAGGAATGACGGAACCTAACGAGCAGACGGCGTTGAAGGATTTGTAAATCTTCATAAATTCTCGATCTACTATTAATTTTTACGTGGTTATTTGCCGTTTATTCTTAATTTATATTTCCTTTGGTTTTGGTAACTTATTCGAATGGTAAATTATTTTTAATTTTCTTGGTTTAATTAATTCTAATTTAAAAATTTTTGTTTAATTCTAGTATTATATTTCGTGTTACTTTTAATTTTAATACTTTTAATTATTTATTTTTTGTTGATAATACTGATAATATAGCAGGTTTCGTTTGGTTCATATTACATAATTTTCTTTTAGTTAGCTTTACTTATTTTATGTGTTAATTTTTTTGCTTGGGTATTTAAGAATCGTAATATTAAGAATTTTATTTCTCTTTCTTATGTCTACTTATTATTCTTTTCGGACTATTTGATTATTTAGGCTTACATTGGCTTACTAATACTTATAAAACTGAAAATAATTTCATAAGCATAGTTCAAAGGGTCGAAGCCGCGCGTGTCTGCTAGTAGGTATAGCATATAGTACATACTAAACGTGTGTTATACATGTTTATTATGTACTATTTCCGACAGGAATTGATAGCAGTCATATTGAAAACAAGCTAGCATTTATTATATAACATTATTTATTTTATTACTAGCATAATTTATTATGTAATAAATAATAAAATAAATTATGCTAGTCGAGATATTCATATAAAATTGGATGCAATGACATTTTCTACCAATGTAAGAAAATTTCAATAATTTGTTTCAAAACAGAGACCAATTAGTAGTAGTTATTATTAGTGGCTCGCCTATTTTACAAAATTGGAGGTCTCGATCCTTTTCTAAAATTCAAGCTTAGCCCTACAGCCCTTTCATCTGATACCTCACTTGAAGTAACGGCCTTAATACCTAAAAGTTATTATTTTTAATGGGCTTCATAATATGTAAACGTTATTATTTTTAAAATTTAACTACAAATGTATAGTTTTCAAATTTTTCCTAAGCTTGTACTTGTACCTGTAGATGCCAGCTGCCAAATTTCATAATTCTAGATCAACCGGAAGTACGCTATTAATTTTGATACCTTTTATAATATCGAAACACGCGTTCTTTGCGATATTAACGGCCATACTTTCATTTTAAGTTTAGGAAATAAAGGGACCGTAGATCTAAGCATATGGTTTGAATTTCAACTCAATATCTCCACGCGTTCCTGAGGTAAGTGCTCGTGACTGACAGACAGACAGACAGACAGATGGACGGACAACAAAGTGATCTTGTAAGGGAACTAAAAAAGGATAAATCAGAAGTTTAGAAGTATCAGTATAAGTATCAGAAGAGTAATAGATTTTTTTAGCTTCACGCTGTATCCCGCACGTACAAGACTATGTAGAGGGATCCTGGGAACCTATTGTTAAGACATTCCATTCCCATTCTATTCCCCATTTTCCACCGAATTCCAGAGACAATGTGTGTTGAGTAGCAGCACTCAAATAATTAATAATTAAAAAATATCTATTTAAAAGATCTAAGAAATGTATTACTATTTGCAAAACAAACGATCTTCAGTCGTAAATACATATTGTACAATATGTACAAGTGTAGGTACTTTCATAAACTATTTGATAGTTGAGATACGTCATCGCGTCGTCCTTCTAACGTACGTAACGTAACGGATTTAGATCGACGAACACGAGACACTTTCGAAAAGGCGAAACGGAAGTGTTTGTTTTTAACTATCTTATCTTTTATAAATGTATGTAGTTGATTTTATAAATGACACGACATACAATCTGAGCGTAGGCAAACTGTGGCGTAATTTCATAATTTTCTTTTAAATAATTCTAGCATTTTCTGAATTTAAAGTTAAATGTATTTTTATTTTATATTGTACCTATTGAATTATGTAAAATAATTTATTATATCATATCATATTATATATATA
>DWAP01000008.1:0-48624 GCA_018230625.1 Heliconius eleuchia | reverse complement strand
CCTCGAGTGGGGATCGAACCCACCACCAGTCGGTTTTACAGTCACACTTTGTGCCACTGTGCCACGACTGATCTATTTATAATATAATATAATTTTAAATATAATTTTATTTATATATAAGATCTAATTTAAACTTGATTCGAACCTAAAACCATCGTATGTATGGTACAATTTAACTGAATCTCGTGACAGTATGTAAACTGTATACTTGGTATACTTGGTTCATTATAAATATATGAAAAATATAAGCTATTTTTCTGAAATTGCACAATGATAAAACATCTATAAGTTAGTCCTATAACCAGCTGACAGAAGGTACCATCTTGTGTCATACTTTAGTACTAAGAAACATTTCTTTACTTAGATTCCATTAACAAAAAAGAAGGCATAACAAAAAATATACTTTTGATAAATAAAAAAATAATTATTTATAATTAAATGAGTCCTCGTGAGTACCTCACATGTTGACTGATCGATGTGCGGCAACTACCAATTTATCAATTAGTTAATAATGTTTATCTACCTACGTAATATTAATAATAACCTTACCTTTATATAATAAACAATATAGCAACAAAATGCTAATCAAAATCCATTCTTAAAGACGGAATAGAAACAAAATATGGATACAATGTGACTAAAATGATTATAAACTATAATAAACTACTACTACAAACTTACAATTAGAAGTTGTCTTCGACTTGCGATACATTTTTGATATATTTACAGGTTATACACTGTTCAGGGAGATGGAAACCATTTTAAGGAACAGAAGAAACACGTTAGCATCGTAGAGCGCGCTACGGACGACTGGCGCCTGTCGCACTCGCGGAATGGTCGGTTGTCGTTTCGTAGGACTTAAACCGTAACTTCGTAGCAGTCACTGACCCATTGTAGTTAGTTTTCATAATTAAAAGACAATTAATGGAAATTTAACTTTGTAAAAGAATTATTGAGATATATAATTGACGAGATCTCTTTCTTTTCGTGCATTTGTCTAAATAGCTTCACTATATAAAATGCTCCACTCTTTTCGGCAAATTTTGAAAATATTGCGTGTTGTATAGCAAAAAAATAATATAGCGTTTTATTTTAAGTATATATGTATATATATATATTATTTTGGTATTATTACTTTAAATATATTTGAGACAAACGTTAACCAGGTAAACTTTCTCAGCTTCATTTTTTTATTGTTCTCTTTTATCACATATTATACCATTTGTAGGTCAACTACATCGGTTTACTAAATTGAAGTGCAAGGACAAGAAAACAAAACAATCAATTGACAGTACAAGGTCCATTGAACATACGCAGAATAATACAATTATGTACTCTTTTCAACATTTATTTTTAAGGTTCACACTGTATCCTGTGTACATTAAGGTAGACAGACGCTTGACACCAGGACGAAGAAGTGAAAAATTAAAATATTTTATTTGCTCAAGTTTGAATTGAACCCACAATCTAACGCGTTTATAGTAGACACGCTTGTGCCTCTGCAGTATGACTGGCTTCGTAACTATTTTTATTAAACCTAAATTGAAATTTAGCACACGAATAGTCTATAATGTAAGTTCTGATTCCTATAAATGAAATTACTCAACAATTTATCGATACAAGGCATTTATTTTTCTTTTGTTGAATCTAATTGAAAAGACACATATTAGAAATTAAACATAATAGCTACAGGAGTGAAAAAAATATAGTTAAAGAAGAATAATAAGAAACAGCTAACACTAAGCCTGTGCTATATAAAAGGAAAAATAACAAACTTTATCATTATAAATTAATTTGATTCGTTTAATAATTTTAGTCTGTAAATCCCAGGATATTATTTGGTTTTATAAAGAATCTAAGGATTGTTTTGTAGTTGCGTGTGGAAAGTTAGCCCGAATGTAATCATCAACATGCAAGGGTAATACGATAGCGTCAACACTAACGAACTATTATTAGCAATTGATATAGGGACCAATATTATTAGGTAATATATTATTTAGATAATATATAATAGAATAGAATACGAGAAATGGGAATATAGGTAATAAAATTCCTCGTGTGAACCTAACAGATGGATCTTAATTGGTAGAAACACGAAACAGACTGGTCTTCTAGGTCAATTACTAACCTTTAAAATCGATAAGTCTTGCTCGATATAAAATATGTAATGTTATATTATTAGAAAGTATATTATAAACGATTGGTTACAATAAAATGTTTACTTAAATCAATAAAAAAATTATAACTTAAAATACTTCGACTAAATTTAATATGGAGATAATATACCTAAAATTGCAACTTAGATTCGAGATCTACTTACTTTCTTTTTATCATAACACTGTGATATTGTTATACAAATGAATTGTAATATGAACTTACATTCATATATAAAAAAATTCTATAGGATAATAAGATTCCATGGAGAAAACGTCTCAAATTTTATTAAAAAAATAAAATATATTTTTAAGCAGTTTATATAAAGATTATCTGGTTAAGGATATCTAATATACTATACTGCATATACATTTGTTACTTACTATTAGTACATTTGTATTACTACAATTACCGTATAAACTTAAATATAAAATTTAAATCTGCACAATAGGCAGAGAGTTATATAACAAGTTAGCGTGAAGTCCCTCCATTCTCCGCTTTCCGCCCGGTAACAAGAATTAATAGGCAATACGTGCATACTTACTTTTAATTTAAATTAATAGTTCTACTTCGCGATAGGTCGATATTAGCGTTTACCCGCATTTCTTGTCTACTTACATATCTAAACAATCCACTTAAACACATAAAACGGTATTTTTAATGTATGCAACACGGATACAGACGTTAGTATTTGTAGCGCATTTAAAATTATGTGGTAGCACCGGAAGTATTGATTTTTAAAGCCAACCTTTATCCTTCAACTCTATCTGTGGTAATTGGATGAGACATTTTACGTACAATGTATTCAGATAATTTTCATTTATTTTAGTTTCAGTACTTCGATTCGACATATTTCTACTGAGTAGTGGAACTCAAGGAAACCCTTTCCTCTATGGGGAATCGAACGCACAATTATCACGTTTACAATCAGAGGCTGTCCCACAGATCAATAAATAATAATAATCAAAATATTAAGTCATCAGTTGTTTGTTTTTTAATTTCTTATTATGTTTTTAACAGACGTAAACCAATGTCCAAAAATTAATTTCGATGCCTCAATTTAGATAAATATTTTAATTGAAGGTAGCAGAAATAACATTCGAATTTATAGTTATAGTTAATCATAAAGTTAGGTATAGCCAGAAAACATTTTAATCCTCCAACTGAAAACAATCTCCAATAATTAAAACAGACATAAATGGTATACTTACGTCCAACGTCCATTATGTTCAAGTTGTTGTCCTTCTTATCGCCTTTGTTGATGTTAGGCGCGTCGCCGTAATTAAAACAGGCTGCAAACAAAAATATTACGAGTTAATATTAACATAGCTTTTATAAATATTACCTAGTTAAATAAATTAAAATTTTAATATATCTTTCATTGATATGCTTTTTTTTCTATTTATTGGTCCACAAAACAAATTACAATCAAAATACGTTCACATAGAGATAAAATCACAAATATAGTAAGTAGACGTGATTGCATTTTTCTAGATGTAGACACAGCATGCGTTTATAGTGTTATAATAAATAGCCTAACTAACGGTAACAAGGAAAAACATCTAATGCTTTCATTAATTATAGTAAAAAAATGGTCGAACGAAAATGAATGGTAGAATTGTAAACAGAAATTAATTTATGCAACGTGAAAAAGCCTTACAAAGGAATCTGATATTTTCAATATTGTTTTATGATATCTCTGTAATGTTATGTATATTTCAAAAACTGTATTTTTACAATATATTTCACGAATGATTTAATATTTGTTATTTTTAATTCTTATCAAAATATACTTTAACATTTTTAAAGTGTTATTCCATCCTTAGGAAATAAAAATACTTATTTAGAAAACGTATAAAAATTTTAAATCCGACCAGGTCAGATTCCAGGAGGCGCGGGTTCGAATCCCGCTACGTTCAAATTTTTATACGGTTTCTAAATGAGTATAAAATATACTTTATACGTATCTTAAATTAGGTAATTGTTGGTTATTTTATTTGAAACAAACTAAATAGAAAATTATAAAATTTTCTGCTTAATGAATTACCAAATTTCATGTGAATAAAGGGCGCTACGTAGTCGTTTGTGTTGACAGTTAACCTAATTCTAAATAAACGTCAAGGGAAATTAAAGTTAAACTAATTATGAAAAGTAAAAAAGTAAATATGTTACAACTCTTGGGAATTTACATAAGCTAGATATAATAGATTTTTACCTAAAATTATATCTTTAAATATCTTTTACTATCTATATTAAAATATACGCGCGTAGCTTCATAACGGTCCATGAAGAAACAGGCCTGATAATATACCTGGGGTGGGATGAAAACAAAGTTTATTTTTTCGACAATATTAATACTTTATCACACAGTTCATGTTATATCACACAAAAATCTGGAAAAGTTACAGGTATCGTACTTACGTACCGGCGACACAGCTTAGAAACACGACCGCTCGAGAACTATCCTTTTGAGGCAATGGCTCACCACATTTAAGAACATCCATAATATGTTTGGATGAAGTTCAAAATGGAGTTATATAAGTCTTTTGCATTACGATCCAAAGAATTACGCAACTCGAATTAGGAGCCAGGAAGGTGTATGGGGAAGGAATTCGACACTTACTCGTAGCTACTACACGGCAAGAGTAGAGACCTATGTACTACCAAAAATAATTGAACGAAATATTTGCTTAAAAATGCAGAAGAAAAACGCGTTACCCTGAATATAGTAAGGTAAAGTGAACCTTCTCTCTGTTCCGGGCTTTCCATTAAATTTTCGAGACATTGTGTGATTTCGAGTGGCGATTATTAGAGCGAAGAATTGAAGACGTTTAAATTCCCCGAGATGGGATCGAACCCACAATCTTCAAGTTTACAATCAGGCGCAATTTGATTCGTAATGACTCTATACGAGAAAAAAGAACGACCGTATCTATTAAATAATACAAAAGTTTAATAAATATATTTAAAAAAAAAATAGACATTATTCATTGTAAATACAAAGAGCATATTATAAACACTAAAACGAAAAAGTTTAATATACTTAGTAATAAATCAATAAAATATGAATGTGACCTATAAAACTATAATGGCGATTGTTGTGAATTATAAAATAGACTAATACGGCGGGCTACCTATATTAGACATCGATTGAGTCGTCATAATAATATACTCTACATTACAGCACGTATACTCGTAGAACAATACCTATTCGTCATCATAGATTCAAATCTTTTACTGGACTAAAAACTGACTATTACAAAAAGTACACAAAGTTATAACTACATTATTAAATTACTAAAGAGCAATATAATGATTAAGACCAAAGAGGCCAAACTGTGGCCTACTATTATGCTAGATTATAAATACAAAAATTTACACCGTAAAAACGGCAGCAGTTGTACGATATAATATGCCGTATAATAATTCATCCTAAATGCGGCGAACATCTAAGAAGGGATACGACAAAAATATATTTAAATCTGTAATAACTCAATATTGCAATAAAACAAAATATATTTTAATTGAAAAATAAAAACAAACTGCCCTCAATAAAGATTAGCAATCAAACAGATAGAATCAAGCAGTTGGTTAAAGATAAAAGACCCATTGTTTCAATTGATGATCGGAGACACCAGTCACGGTCGACGTGACTCAAGCCAAGCCCACGCTATAAACCATATAGGTTGACTGTTCACGCTTGAATAAAATATTCACATGTAAATAACTATGGGACGTTTATTTCACAAAGATATCGAAATCCTTTTTTAGATCCATGTTGTATCTAGTATAGAACGGGGTAGGTAGAGCCAACCTTGTGTTAAGACACTCCGTCTTCCTGCCAAATTTTCGAGACATTGCGCGTGAGTAACGGAACTTACCATCGCGCTTTATCTTGTTACTAGAGCGCGGAAATTAAATATAAGATAATTCAATTCTCCGAGTGAACATCGAATCCAGTAACGTAGCGTTTACAGTCGACCATTCATTGGATCATTTAGTTTACTTTTAAAAGCAATACTCTTAAAATCCATTACGAATATAATACGTTTTACAGGAGGCTGTGAATGTCATATACGTAACAATGTTACGTAAGATTTTGCAGACAGTGCATCCGCATTGGTCTCTAACTAAATAACTCATCCTAACTTTGACCGTAGAAAATCCAGAGTATAAATTCAATAGAGGTCTTATTAATTAATAATAAACAAAATAAAATAATAATGATACATTAGATATACAACACTACACTAAATACAAGCGAAAAAATATTGCAAATAAAATTCTAGCATTGCAGGCCAGATAAGCCTGTTTAAATACAGACATTTTTAGAGTTAAAATTTATATGAAATTAACTGCAACTGCAAATACACAGCTTATTATGTGCCTTATATTTCTCACATAAACGTCTTTTAAACATTAAAATTGTCTTGTCTTTTTAGTCTAAAACAGCAAAAAAAAGCAGCTTTACGCTTTCTCTCGGATAAGCTGACGGAATCTGGTATTAAGACACTTCATGACCCAATTTTTAAAGATTTTTTTTGTTGAATGGTGGAACTCAACTCCGCGCTTTGTCTATCAGAGTGGGAAAATGGAAATATTTAAAATATCACCTTTTCAAGTGGAGATCGAACCTATAGTCGTATGGCGCTTGCAACTAGACATTGCGCCATTGCACCGCGACGGCCTTAAGTCTAAACACGCAAAATGCACAAAAAAAGATATATACATATAGCATTCATAAATTCATAAGTTAACAATCACTGCGAATCTTCAAGTTTTATCATATTTAATTAATTATTAGAGAAATTTTAAGCACAATCTTAACATACGAAGTTAACAAACCCTGACGGACTTACCGTTTATTATTATGTATTAGTTAATTTCTATAAGGTATTTGCAAATACGAAAAGCCGCCTGCCGGTGCTCACTCCTGAGTCATTAATGATGGTTCACAATTGTCAAACACGGAACATCGATCGGTTCACTTAAATTCCATACCGGCTGTCGTTGTATTATTTTGTAAATTACAGTTATTTTAATTTCTATAGAAATTTGATAAAGCGTGAGATAGTGTAATGTGAATCGAAACAAATTGTACCTACATCTAAACCTTTTAAAATATAGAGAGAATATAAATAAATAAAATAAAATTATTTATTTAAATAGTTATTTCCTTTAAAAGTCACAGCCTCACTGCATACACTGCAATGCGTTGGTTTTACTCCGTTTTACTGTTAGAGCATTATGACTCACAATGGCGGGGATAAACCAACCTTGCTCTCTTTTAGAATCGAATAAGATTTCCTCAAGTTTTAATCTAGAAATTACTTCACGCGTTAGTAATCATCTAAGTATAAGTTAATTAAAATAATTCAAAAGACTATTATAAAAATTTACTCTTCCATATATTACGAGGATGTTAACGGAAAAATATTTTGAAGTTGTGCTCTGTAGCGAGACCTTTTAGCTTTAGAATTATTTACTTACTGCTAAAGATAATATGTGTATGTACCTATAAATAAATATAATTACGAATAACAATAGTTGTATGAGTTTACTCAATTAATTAATATAGTATGAGTTTTAATTATAAAGAAGGCATTTCATATGAAGAAGAAATTTCATATGAGTATAAAAAAAGTCAGCAACGCTGTTTCCCGTTTATAGCAAGGTAGGCCAATGTTAAGACATTCATCACTTTCCGCCGAATTTTTCGAGGCCTTGCGTGTAGACTTGTGGAAGTCAACTCCAGGTTTTAGCCTTGGTGCCAGAGCAAAGAAATGAAAATATTAATAAATAATAATTTATTTCCACGAGTCGAACCCACAACCGCCGTGTTATAGTTACACTTTTATACCCAACCGGCGCGCCACTACGGCCAATCATATGAGTATAAATCATTTAAAAAAATCCTTATGATTCAATATTTATTTTTAAAGCAATTTTATAAAACTTACCCCTAATATAATATGTCCTTGAATAATTTATGACACAAAATGAACGTTATTCTATATATCAACCCAGGTTTCATTAATATTGTATTGTTATGGCATACCTAATTATAATGAGTCACGAGACAGGCACACTTCTATTAAACCTACTCTAATTACTATAGTCTATGTTAAAATTTTAAATAAGTTACATATATGCGATAAAATATATATTTAAGAAAATAACGAATGAAGACAACGAGACCTACATATTCCACTTATCCAATATATTAATATTAAATATTTCATAATATATTTTATTATTTTATTTCTTATTTTCAAACTTACCAGCCATTGAGGCGCTGCTCATCCTGCCCCGAGTAAAATCAATTTTGAAGTTATTCGTAATCTCCGAAATGAAATAATGACTAATGTGGTTTTCAATTTTTTACTATTCGAAGTAATATATAAAAAACTTGACAAATACATGTCACTTGAACTGTTTTCTTTTTACTTTTTATTTATATTAAAATGAAAGTCTATATAATTCACTTTGAAAGTAATACAATATCAGAACGGAACCAGGCTTGTCAATTTAAGAAATGTCATTGGTTAGATTTGCTGTCACTGTCAATGTCGATAAAATGTGTTGATTGCGTTTCAGTGTATTTCAAAACAAACTTAGCTTTCCTTGCTATAAATAAAATTTATTATTTTTATTATCTCCTTACATAAACCAGCCAATTAAATATTTTTCTCAGGTATAATGGCACCTGGTAAAAAAGGAGCAACCCGCGGAAAACGGTCTAATCAACATGTTCAAAGAAACTATGCAGAGAGACTAAACGATTTAAGTATACAATCTTCAGAGAGCAGTGATGATGGGACAGATGATTCTGAGGACGAAGGAATCGAAGCCACATTTGCAGTAAGCATGTGGGATTTAAACCATTGCGATCCAAAAAAATGTTCCGGTCGTAAACTATTGCGACATAACCTTATAAACAATTTAAAACTTGGACAAAAATTTCAAGGACTCGTATTATCTCCTGTGGGAACACAATGTGTTAGTCCAAATGATAAAAATATTATAGAGCAGTATGGATTAGCAGTAATAGACTGTTCATGGGCTAAAATTGATGTAACTCCTTTTGGTAGAATGAAATCTCCGCACCCAAGACTTTTACCATTTCTTGTCGCTGCTAACCCTATAAATTATGGGAAACCATATCAATTAAGTTGTGTTGAAGCTTTGGCAGCAGCAATGTTCATTACAGGGCACAAAAGAGAAGCAACTTTTTATCTATCAAAGTTTTCTTGGGGACATTCATTCCTAGAATTGAATTCTGAAGCATTAGATATGTATGCTAAATGTACAGACAGTAAAAGTGTAATTGAAGCGCAAAATAAATATTTGGAGAATGCTAGTAATGAAACGGATACAAGAAAGATGTGGCCGTCAAGTGATTCTGACACTGAAAGTGAAAAAAGTCAGTAAAAATATTAACACATTTATTACTGCTTTAATTGATTATCTCCATGAAACAAAAAAGAGAGAAATATAATGGAATAATATGTGTTGCATATTTAAATTGCTTTCAAATATCATTTCAAAAAATATTTAAAAACATTTAAATAAAGAAAACTTTCTTCTAAAAATACTGCACCAAAACTGTACAGTACAGTGTAATCTTAACACAAAATTATGTCAGCCTACTGTCTACCCTGTGGGATACAATGTGAAGCAGAAAAATAAAAAAAATATTTGACTTTTTGAGTACTTGGTTCTATGACAATTAGAATGTGATGGACTGATTTGTTTTATTTTTATTCAGAAGAGATGTAAAAAAAACATTATTATCATTTATAACATATGCTGTTGCATTTAAATTCTATTATTGCAATAATTTCCATAAGAGTTAATAAAAGTGGCATCAATTTTTTCTATGGAAAAATTTTATTAACATAAAAAGTTATTATTTCAAGTGGTTTTACATATTAATATTTGAGATTTTTAACAAGTGGTGTTAATCAATTTGTGTAATTAACTGTAAAAAAGAAATATATTTATGCATAAGCTTGTGTATGTTCATAAAAAAAATTAAAACTATTTCTGTATTTTTGTGAGAAATGTAAATAAAGCTTAAAATATATTGAATCTTAATTCTTTTATTCCTATTATGTGGTATATAACACATTGACATATGATTGTGAAAAGCTTCGACCACCATCTTAAGAGGTTATTGCTTAGCTGTTGGATCAAGAACCAGGTGGCATGTGATACATGCCATCTTAAGTAAGTATTCAGAGAAAGTACTAGCTACTAACGGACTGGACCTTTGTTCTGCCATCGGAAAAGTGCTTTTATATTTTTATATGAATTTATATTTAAAAATGTAAAATTTATTTCTCTTAGATAATAAAGGTATATATTTATAAAGAGTCAAATAATTCAATTTCCATTATTATATTCTACTACATTTACTGCCATCTATAAGCACAATGTTTCAATTGCTCATTTCGGTTCTCACAATATGAAAAAATGGCAGCGTGACAGAAGTACGAACCGATGTTTAGCTCTAAAGGAGGCATTTAGTTTTTATTGCAAATCATAGATGGCGCTACTATGACTTTGTTTTGAAATGACTTCACGAATGCAACGTGCTTAACTGCTTCGCTTGCCGCTTCCGTCCGTTATTTTAGTTTCCTATGAATGCTGGAGTGTGGGAGTTGTTTCGTCACGTACGGAGTTTTGTTCTGAACTCGCGATAAAACTACTTTATGACTTACTTTTAAAGTGTGGTTACTGTGAAATAATAGTTTTGTGTTTTTTGTGCATGTTCTCTTATTGGAAAGTAACTTTACGGATAGAACTTGTAAACTTATAAGGTAAGTTTCGAGACTTAACTTTTGTGCAACCTGTCACGCAGGTGTCTCACTCTCAAGTCACTAACCTCCGAGATGAATAAATATATTCTACTTTCCAGATGCGTTGGAAAAACGTAGATTTATTGTTAAAAATAAATTGCAATTTTAAAACCATAAAAAATATTATTAGACATTGATATCAAAAAGATAGTAAGCAGTAAAAATAATATTCTTTTAAATAAAAAAGACTTAACTACTACTGGCAGCTAAAATGTCATTGTTTTTTTTAAATCTTAGATAATAATTTTCAAATGCTTTATTAACATCATTGTACCATTTTTATTTGTAAATTTTTTGTAATTTCGTCAATTTTTGACGATTTCGGTATAAAATGTTTGAGAGCTGACAATGAAAGATATTTTTACTTATTTAAGACCTAATATGTATGTGCATTTGTCTTGTGTTGCTATTGTTCGGTAAGAAGCAAGATTATTTGAAGCGCTAAATAATACTAGGTGAAAAAATTATATGTTATTATTATACATAAATTCGTTAGCATAAAATTAGCTGATGAGGACAGTCGTGGCGCAGGGGCACAAAGTGTGACTATAAACGCGTCTGGTTGTGGGTTCGATGAAATGAAATGTTTAGTTAAATATATATTTTCATTTTTTCGTTCTGGTGTTCAGGTAAATCGCGTCGTTAAATTCCGCGACTCAACACGCAATGATTCCAAAATTCGGCGGAAAGTGGGGAAGGGCTGATCTTAACACTAGGTTTCCTCTACCTACCCTGCTGTGTGCGGGATATAGCGTGAAGTTGATAACATTTGTTCTTAACAATATAACAAAACATCGCGCGCAACGATTATTTATACATTCATTGTTTGATTGCGATCTCATATTTTTTCTTATAAAGCCCTAAAAATACTTGTATTTGTTATACTTATTTAGAAAACCTTAAAAAATTGAACATAGCGAGACTCGGAAGAGAGAGAAGAGGTGGACGCGCCGGTTCGAGTCCCGCGTATTTTATATTTCTGAAGTGTGGAATAACACTTAAAAACGTTAATACTTGTATTGTTCTTACTCATTGAAATTGTTGTTGTTAGTTACTTCCTTATACTTTACTCTTTGCATTGACGTATAATTAAAAGTTAAACTAATATTCATAATAAATTTTTAGGTGTGTATTTCTTTGATATGTCCTATGTTTGTGCAACTCCAAGTAACATGTACAAATAAGCTGAAGTAATTTATTGGTGTTATGTATGTTATTATGAACGTGAATGTTGGCAAAAGAACACCATGGGTTCTATTACTAAATTAAACAAGGACTCAAACTGTTCATGTTCCTCATGTCTATTCAAAAGTGAATCAGATCGACAATCAATAAGAAATTTGCTTGCCCTGGGATCTAGAATAGATCGCCTGTACTATGGCAAATATATTCCACTCAGAGAGAAAAAACTACTGAAAAGACTAGTAAGAACTAAAGCGGTGTACGATGACTTAAAAGCCCAAATTGTTTCTGATAGTACACTTCGTATTAAAAGAAAAAGAAAGATCGAGCCTAGGAATAGATTACCTGCAAAGAATTCGAGCACGTTATTAAAATTTGCGAATATGAGAAATCAAAATGGAGCGTTCAGTTCAAATAATTTAAGTGAATGCTGTAGTTGTTGTAGTTGTTCTTCTAAAAATAACACCGATGATCAGCCACCAAAAAGATATAAGCGCACGCACCCTTATATTGGTATGTACAGAACCGATCGCTCCAAGGCTGAGACAAATGTGTATGGGGAAAAAAAAGGAGTAAAATTTAAGACTAAGCATATACGATCTGATCCTTGTACTTGCACCTTTAAATTAAGTGGTTTGCTAAAGAAGTACTCTAAGACGAAATTTAAAAGACCCCGTACATCTTCGCCACTACCTGTACCATTCGAATTATCAATGACAGAAGAAAATATAAAGCCTAAACGAAGCTTATCGGCGACAGTGTACCAAAACATAAAACAACAGAAAGAAGTTGTGACAGACGCATTCTTAGAAGGTGTTAAAAAGTTAAGTGATTCCAAAACAAAAATAGAAGATAAATTAGAAATCAATGTGAAAAAATCTTTAGAAAAATTGCAGCAAACTTTAGAAAAGACAACCACTACTAAAAAATCTCATAATCAAAAAGATAATGTAAAAATCAACCCAGAAAAGAATATTCAATTAGTGTGTAAATGTCCTGAAAAAGACTTACTATCACAGATTAAAAAAGATTCTCTTATTAAATTTAAAGATGATTTAAGGAGGAAACATATAATGAAAGAATGGGAATGTAAACCCGATTGTATCGAACACACATGTAACCCAAAAGAATGCTATGTAAAACTTGGGCAGAAAAAAATACGCAAACATAAGCCACAATTGCGTAGAAATATTGATATTCAAAATGGAATGAATAAGCGTACAGAAACGGTAGGTAAGGCAAAGAAAATTCGAAGTCAACGACTAGATAATTCTATAATCTTAAAGACTAGAACTAAAAAACAAAGGCAAGCAGACAAAAAAAATAAGAGAAATATCCACAATAATGAAGTCAGGGAAAGAAACTCAAGACAGGCTGTTCGTATTGGATCTTCTTTCTCTTTCAATATCGAATTTTATAAAAATATAAATGTACCAAATGAGAAAATTCCTGCACCACAATCAAGAGGGTCTCATTTGAGTAAACAATCTCTTCCAATAAAATATATTAAATATAAATCCAAAAAAAAATATAGTTCAAATAGCAAACGCCATAATCGCAGCTCACAGAGTGCAGTTAACATAAAAAGGGCAAAGAAAAAGAGGACTACTTTAAAGAGATGTTTCTGTACTTTATCATTCAAAGGCAATAAAAGTAGCATCTTTAAAAATAAGGTAATTGAAAACTGTAAAAGGAAAAATATATGCAATCTACCAGAATGCAAAGCACAAAGGCTAAAACATACTCAGACTGATGCATATAATGAATATGTCGGTGATAGGCTTTCAGAGTCTAAACATAAGAACGAAATTTATAGAAAAGTAAAAAAGCCGAAAAGGAGTCTACAAATTTTGCCAAGGGTATGTGATCCTGGTATTTGCGTACCTGATCAATGTGATCCATTTAATTGCATAAAACTTATGCATATGAGACACGCAGAAGTTAAGAAACGCTCAGTCAAATGTCTTTGTTCCGATAAAACTAAGTCGACTTCTAGTTTAACATCAAGGTTCACCCCTACAACAACAAATTATGTACAATCAGTTATAACATACACAAAAAGTCCTAAAAATGTTAAAAAACAAGTAGTAAAGCCAAAATATATTAAAAACCCTGTAAAAAAACCTCAAACTCCTCCAAAGCCAATTATTAATGATAAACGCCAAGCCATCCGTATTGGATCTTCTTTTAGCTTTAATATCGAATTCTATAAGAATAAGAACTTTCTCACTGAACAATCCACAACTCGTGAGATGTTATCGATGAAACCAATGCATAAAACAAAGGTTAAAAAAAACCAAAATATACAATACAAAATGATGCCAAAAAACCAAGAAATTTGTAGTGATCATCATATAATAAGAGCTGTGAAAAATCGTAAAAAAATTGGTCTTAAAAAATGTTTTTGCACTTTAAAATTACAAGGAAATAAGTTTTTAAAGAATAATAAACGAAAAATGCACTCTACGGCAACTGCGACGGCAGGAAATTCATACTTCGATATTCTAATGCTGAACAGAGGTACTAAGATGGACCAAAAGAGAATAAGGTTATTAGAGCCTTTTGAGTGTGAACCTTTTGTGTGCGTTCCGGGAGAGTGTGATCCATATTTATGTTTAGAAAGAATAAAAAAACGTCATGTACAACTGAAAGACGCCAGTGCGTTTACTAAACCACAATTGAAAGAAGAAGGTTCTACTACAACCCACTCGGAAATATCTTCTAAATTTATTCAAGTCCGACCTAAATTAAAATCGAAACATGAAAAGACTTTTGCAAAGGCAAAATTAGAAAAAGATGGAAGACTAAAGTTTGATGAAAAAATTTGCAACGGTTTTGGAGACAAGCAATCAGTAAATATAGGTTCATCGTTTAGTTTTAATATTGAATTTCAAAAAAATAGATTACCTACAACGCTACCTACGTTACAATATCCCCCTAAAAGAAAAACTTTGAAAAATAAGAATACCAATAATAAAATATGGAATATTTCCACTCATGATACACAAATAGAAAAACCTAGAAGACATCACAAATCTTCCATGATCCGCCCATTAATAAAGAGATGTTTCTGTACACTGAACTTACAGAAAAAAAACAAACAACATTTATTGAATAATTTTTTCCCTAATGCAATAAGGAATAATGTTTATACAGTTAATAGAATCTTCACTGACAAAACTTGTCATCATTATAGTTATAATAGAAATAATGATGATGCAATGCTTACAAACCATGTCTTTAAAAAAAACCATATCACATCAGTTAATAATCTTCACCCATATCAATCAAAGGAGTCATCAAGAGTTATAAAAAAAAATTATAACAAGGGAACAACTAAATCATTGTGTATGTTTCAATCTACGGTCCGTATGTTAGAATCTATAGAAATTAATTCAAAACAGATCTGCTTAAATAAATCCAATCTTATCTGTAAAAATCTGGCTCTAATTCCGAGAAAGTCTTGTGTAACCTACATTCCCGAAAAGTGTTATGATGTTCATCATTGTGATAATGGTAAAGACGCAGAAGAAATCTCTTTATATTTGCCATTATCAACTCAAGTGCAAAAGAGTCATATGTCACAATATTATAAAAAATGTTTTTGTACAATGAATTTACATATAGAAAATAAGTATAATCATAATAATTTCTACAATACAACATTTAGAAAGAAAAATAATATAAAAAGTAGTACAATCAAAAAGTATCCCAGGAATTTTATTCATCCATACGAATGTGAACCAGAAATATGCGTACCAGGACAATGTGATCCGAATGAATGTATAAAGCTGATTATGAAAAGAGATAAAGGATACAAGTCTATAGAAAATAATACTGGTAAAATAGTTACTCAATCTGGTTCTAGTAATACTTATCCTTTTATAAGTAAATCAACAAAAACTAGGAAAGAATTACTTTTAATAAAGAATTTATCAGAAAATCGTAAGGAATTGCTTGACCCTAATAATAGTAGCGTCGTTCGTATTGGATCTAATTTTAGTTTTGACATAAGATTTTTTGAGAATGCAAAAATGTTAACAAATAATAATAATATTTATGAACGTACCTTGATGTCACCATACCCACCTTATAAGAAAACGGGAAAAAATAAAAATAATTTCTCAAAACCATTCAAAAATTTGGGAACAAAAATGAACGAACAGAATTATCGTAATATGCAATCACAGTCAATACTAACTAATGGGGCACGTAAGGGGTCTGCTACATTAAATAGATGTTTTTGCACATTAAAACTACATAAAAAAGGAAAGATGTACAGAAAATTTGCTTCAGAAGATGCGAAACCTACTCTTTTTTATGACCAAAACGCTTTTAAAATAGAAACTGCTAGTAAAAGTCAAAATACAAAAAAAATCAAAGTTCCATATCAGTTACAACCTTACGAATGCGAACCAAATATATGTGATCCAGATAACTGTGATCCATACCAATGTTTGGATATAATGACAAGGAATAAGAGATATAAGCACGTTAAAAATTTTGGTATCGATCCAGTAAATTTGCATAAAAATAAATCTGTATATAGCTTAACTACAAATAATAAATCCAAAGGTTCCCAATGTGTAAGCCCATATCGCGATACTCCAAAAACTCAACAGAAGTTAAGATTGGATGGTGTTGAGCCAAATATTATTCCATCAAAACAGGCTGTACGTATTGGGTCAAATTTTAGTTTTAATATAGAATTTTTTAAGGATTCTTCTCTTGACGATCGAATTTTTAATGATAATCGACATGTTAAGTATTTAAACAATGTGAAACAAGAATCCAGTTTAAAGCCAACTAGTTTCCAAGAAAAACATTTAGAGGGTTTAAAATTAAAAAAAATGAAACAGAAAAATTCTGAAGTTCAAAATATTGTTAAAAAGACTTCCTCGATGACATCTACTTTTGTAAAACGTTGCTTTTGCACCGCAAAGCTCCAGAGAAGTAATGATAAAAATATCGGATTAAATTATAAAAAACAACCAAATACTTCATTTCTTACAAAATGTTTATGTTTTCTTAAAGGATCCCAAGCTCCGCGCTTAAAACTAAAAAATGAGGGTATAAACAGTATTATTAAACGTTGCTTTTGCAGTATGCAATTTTATAATAAAGGCACAAAAAACCATAATTTTAAAACAAGAACAAAAAGCATAATGACTGAAAATAACACATTAACTACAGACCCATTACTGCCTTACGAATGTGAACCTGGTGTATGTATTCCTTATCAATGTGACCCACATAAATGTGATAAAATAATACAAGCTCAAAGAAAAGAAAAGCATATGTATAAGACGGGAAAACAAAGTAAACTTATTTTACTGCCATATGAATGTGAACCTTTAACTTGCATCCCAGGAGAATGCAACCCTATTGAGTGTTTAAAAAGAATAAAGAAAAGAGAATATCAAACTAAGAACCTTGGAACGGCTGCTCGTTATCATAAGTATACTACAAGTACAATGACTAAACCAAATACTAAATCAAAAAATAAAATTAACCAAATACAAATTAAAAATAATTTTGTTATGCCTAGCGCAACTGCAAAAGAAATTTTGGCTTCGAGCTTACCTAATAAGCATGTAAGAATAGGATCGAAATTTAGTTTTGATATACAATTTTACAAAACTACAAATATACCAGATGTAAAAGGCTATACGACAGACAAAAGTATTCGACAGATGAAAGATAAACCAAAAACAAATATAAAGATACAGAAACCTCAACAAACTTCTCTTCCTCCTGTATTTACTCAGATACACACTAAACATATGAAAAACGAAACAAAATCAGATCTAAAATCTTTTTATAAGAAATGTTTTTGCATCTTGAAATTTTACAAATTTAAAAAAAAACCTCGGCCCGTAATAAAAACTCTTAAGACTGTTTATTCAAATACCGCTAATAATATACTGAGCAAGCAGCAAAAACTACTACCTTATGAATGTGAACCTGGTGTTTGCATACCTGGATTGTGTGATCCATTTGAATGTAAAAAACTTATAAATAAACGTAATTTAAAAGAGTTTAACCAACAAACTGAAAATATATTACGTTCTAAACGAAGAGGAACTAAAACGACGAAAAAAAAATCGGTTAAATTACAAATATCGAAATCAATGAAACAAAAGGAAAAACAAAATGTTAGAAATTTTCAGAATCATAATATTAACAAAAATGTTTGTCGTATAGGGTCTGAATTTAGTTTTAACATAGAATTTTCTAAAAATCGTTATCAAAAACCCAACTTACACATTAAAAAGGTTTTGGACAATGAAAAATATGTTAATAAAAGCAATGGAACCTCAAATACTAAATTAATGCGCAATTATGCATCACAATCCAAAATGCAGCATGACAATCTTAATAACGTATCAATACAGTCTCCGTTAAAGAGGTGTTTTTGTACTTTAAGACTTCAAAAATTGCCAGAAAAATCATTTAAATATCGACACTATAAAAATAATTTAATGAAAATAAAACCATCACAAAGGTCCGTTATGTCAAATGTCACGCCTGCTAATTTAAATTCCCCTGACAAATATGATGAACGTAAAAGAAAATCTCGAGATGCTACTTCCCAGGTAGTAAGACAGCGTTCTGATAAAAGTAATGATAGGAAAACTATAAAATATAAAAAAAATATTCAAACTAATTTTATTGATAAGTTTTCAAAACAAGATAAATCAAATAAAAGATTAGTTGCAGCACATCAATTCAAAAAACATATTAATAAGCAAGCCTTAAAAATAGGTTCAAATGTCAGTTTTCATATAGATTTTCTTAAGCAAAGACTACCCAAAACGGAATTTATCAATGTTGATCACAACTATGGCATTTCAAAGCAAAAGAGGCACTCCTACAGTAAACCCCGTTATTCTAGTAGTCAAACTACTCAAGTGAAAAGAATGCAGTCAAGGACAAAAGGTTTGCAAGTAAATAAAATTTTAAAACGATGTTTCTGTAGTTTAAAATTACAAGACATGAATTCAATGTCTATAAAGAAAAATATGCCTAAATTAGGAATTCATCACTATCCGCAAGTTCTTGAAGTTAGAAGAGTATCGATTCAGAGACAACCAAAGCAAATTGCACTACAAACAATAGCCCCTATCAGGACCGTTGCAACGCAATCGAAAAATAAAACAAAAAAGAAAAGAGTTAATAAACAATGTCACTGTTATTTTTGTCCTTGTGACGATAACAGTAATGAGATGACAACTATTCTTCCTTATACTCCTAAAAAGTTCAACAGATCTAATAGTAAAACGTTGCTTACTAGACAACAACTAGAAAGTTATCATAACATTAACAAAAAAGCTATAAACAACAGCTTAACCAGGAAAAAAAGTCCTAGAGGGATCAATATTGTTAAGTATCCAAAGCATGATATAGATAAAAAAACTGCCGTATTGAACTTAAAACGATTTTTTTGTCAATGTGGACATTTATTAAGTCCCAAAAAATACGATTTTCATCCAATTGAGAACGTAACTGAAGATATTGATTTCTATAATAATAGTACGCGACGCGCTAATAAATCTGAAGGACTAACAATTGAAGAGGTTTTAAAATCATGCCAAAACAAGCGTTGCCCTGTAAAAAAAGTAAAAAAAAATAAGCCTAATACAGCAAAGTCAAGAAAATATAAATCATGTTCCCAAACAGAATGCCCTTTTTTATTTGGAAAGCATGTTAAATATGACGATGATAAAAAAAAATTAAGCTCAACATTAAGGACTAAAAAAAATACAAATAAAATTAATACTAAAAGTGATAAAGTGCTTACTATGAAAAATTACAAAAGAAAACCAAATATTCATTGCACATGTAATTTATTTCGAGAACAGACTAAAGACGACATGACAAGTAATACTTTGTGTTTATTTTGCCAAAATAAAATGCAAGAAGAGATTAACCGAAACAATTTATCTTCACCTAGACTGAATGTACGTTTTTTAGATCCTCTTGTAATATCACATACCGATTTTTTAGACAGAAAGAAAAGAAATAAGAAACATGTTAAATCAAATAACACTAAATCTCAAGTACAGAAACGTTGCCGTTCTTGTGGTAGATTAATAAACACAGAGGAGATACGAAAAGGAGCGGGTGATTATTCTGAGACTAGAAGAAAACATTGTAAACGTAGTGAATCGTCTATTGATAAATTAAAACGCATTTTTAGAAGTAAAAATTGTCGCAAAGCTTGTGAGAACCAAGACACGCATGAACCTGCATTCAAAATGTTGTTAAATTCTAGTAATTATAACATAATAAATAAAGATGACGTTATGGGTAATTTTGAAAGTCTTAGCGTAAATAGAAAACATAAAGAATCAAAAAGTAAAAAACACAGCGAGTCGTGTCGATGCTGTATATGTGTGTCTGGAAATAATAAACATATTTCATCAAAGCAAAAATATAATAAACTTCAACCATGTGTTTGTGGAAGCTTGATATGCGCGAAAAAGAATGAAAGTGTATTATCACCTCAAAGTAAAAAAAATCTTTGGAAACCTTGCGTATGTGCAAGTCCAATTTGCAATCGTGAATCTGCTATTATGAAAGGAATTTCAGCGGACCCAGATCAAATAACGTGTCTTTGCCAAAAAATGCAAGATGAAGAAATGAAAAAACGCAAAGCAATAAAACAAAAACAGATATCGAAACAACTTAAGGATCGCCTTAAACAACAGCGTAAAGAAGACGAGATTCGAAGATCCAAACGTAGAAAAATAGACAAGCAAAGAGAGAAACAAATTAATAAAACATCAAGCGATTTAGTTTTGTGTGCTGAATCAATGATCGATATTGGTAAACTGGGTATTACGGCTTGTACGGACATATTACGTGGTGTTGTCAGAATTTCGTCCAATCCGAAACAGGCTATTCGTAATCTTAAAGATATGAAGCAAAATCCACAGCTAATTACGCGAAACCTAAAAAACGCTATAGGTGACAGCGGTGTAGCGGGTACCATTAGACGAGTACGTCTTAGATGTATGGCTATGAAAGGAACAAAAAGGCTTAAGCTTGCACTAGAAAGCTTTGCTGTAACCAGATTTCTATTGCACATAGCGGCCAAGGATCCTAAAAAGCGAATTGTGAAGCCGAAGAGGCAAGTGCGTCACCGTGAACGTCTCGATTATGGATGCAGCCTTTATATGGGCTCACTTAGAAAGAGGCCGTGTTTATGCATTTATGATAGATGCCCCTGGATTTATCCACACTTTTTGTCTTTAATTACTTTATATAAACAATTTAGAGATATAATGTTGTTTTTACTGGCTGTTGTTTTTTGGAGTCCGTGTATTTTATGCACAGAAATATGTAGAGCAATGACGTGTTGCATATTCTGCACAGGATAAATCATGTACAGTGTGAAATAAAGTGCTTCCTGTTCTAATGTTTATTTAATCGAACGTTTTGATCGTAGTTTGAAAGGTATTATATATTTAGTTGGTTTTAATATTATTTGTTTGTTAGTGATACATATCCACTGTGGAGTGACAAATATGATTTAATGAAAATTTTGTTCACCAATAAATCGTAAAAAGATATTATATCTTAAATAATATATATATATTTCGTACAAATGGCATTTATCATGCAATTGTTCATTGATCATAAAAATGCACCCTATGGTTCAATGACCGAAGCTACGAAATTTCGAGGGTGGGAGGGTATAGTAGAACATTTATTAAGTGACCCTCTGATATGAAAAGTGTGCATATGAGTAAAATATATTACAAAAGAAACAAAAATATATTTATTACAAAATAATATCTAAATAAATAATTTTGTAGTACCAAATAGGCCAATTAGGCGTCAATTGATTATTTAATGTTTGAATGATTTTATAATCATTCAAACGTAGTAGATAGACTTTATAGTCTATCTACTAAGTAAATGATTGAATTTGTATGTATTTTTATAATAAAATCGTGAAATCTTTTACTCAAAAATTTTTTAAAGCGAATAAAAAACATATAAAGAATATTTAATAATTATAATAATTCTGTTAATTGATAAATACATCTATATTCACACAATATTAAAATTTATCGTCATATTACGAGAATGAACTAAAATATATTCATAAGGAATAATTGGGTACATAATATAGTAGCATTAATTATTTAGTATGACCAAGAAAAAAGTTGGCTATCCAAAAATCGAGAACGAGACACAGTAAGTTGAAAGTGCGAAAACAAAAGAGAGGTATATCGACCAAACCCTCAAAAGTGAGAGGGAGCCGCCACCCTCTTTATGACTCAGAGGGGAGGACCCTTGCACGTACTACCCTTGGTACACAGTACCATACCGCATGCATTCACTATTGATCTGGGCTTTTTGGACCCATCTAATTTTGTTTTTGACCTATCAGTCCTCTTTTAGGGTTGTTCAGGAATACATTGAATAGAATAGTTTTGAAATTCAATAGATTTTTTTATTTGAATTAGATGCTTTATTCAGGTACTTATTTATAAAATGTGCGATTTGCCATTTTATCTTTCTGATATTTATATATTTTATCATTAAATATAAGACAAAAAACTATTTATTATAAACAAAAACCCTCTCAAACACATCGTAATGTAAGAATTTAACAAATAACATTTTATCAAATGTAGGATGTTGTTTTATTTTTTAAACATTTTATCAAATGTTTAAAAAATAAAACAACATCCTACTGTAATATTATATTCAAAATTTTTTACTATGAAATCACAATTAAGTATACGGTTAGTGGACATGAGAGATTCCATACACGTGGCGTCGGATCCTACAACAAATTCACAGATTTGTATAAATTTGCATGTTGCCAGTACCTACTATATAGTAACAGTGTACGCTTCAAAATCTGGGTTTACACTAGTTTTCGTTAATATTCACTCTACTATTCCATACTAACTATTGAAAATTAAAGAACATAAACTGGAGTACTGAATGTCGCAATAATTTCAGAAGAATGTCAAAGTTTATCGATGATTACGAAAATTGTTCAGAAAATTTGAATAAATAAAGTATGTGTTTAAGAAGAATATTTTACTTAATATTATTTTTTGTTTAAAAATCACATAAAAATATATTTAAGACATGTACAGGCATTCATACATTATAATCAGTGCATAAAAACGGCATCTCAAGATCGATCTCAGAGCTGAGAGCGGTTTATAAATACGGGCCAATCTCAAGTAAAACATCAAGTCACTTTATAATAAATGTAACCTTCTTTATAACTTCAACTTCTTATAAAATCTAATAATCTACAGCAACAATAACAATTTTGGTTTAATTGTGAAATTATACTAAATTATCTTTCAAGTATCTTCATTTTTATGTTGAGCTTATCCCCTATAAAGTTAACGAAAGTTAGCGTGATTCACCCAAATGACTGAATGACAACACTTTGTTAGAACTGGGGGACTCGGAATTGGTATTCGTTTTACCATAACACTTAAAAATATTTGATTATTTTTAATTCACGCACCTCTTCCACTTTAAAAAACGCATAAGAGTGAACTTAAATCTAGCTTTTCTCTACATACCATTTATTTAGAGACTAATTTTACGCAATTAAGTAAATCTGAAAGTAATCATTATTACAACCGTGTTATTTCGTCAAAACAAATGTAATTACAATGACACATCTCATTGCGAAAAACTCTTTTGCAATATTTTATTGACAAAATTCAATTATCCTCGAATTATATATAACATTTTTAATATTTTACAGTGACAACACTGAAAACGGTTGCGGTCGAGATGCCATGTACCGACATGCGCGCCATGAATGGCGTTAAGAATTTATACCTACGGCTTATAACTCAATTAATACGGCCGTGTCCGTTCACAGTGGAATTCTGTTATAATTTGTGAAATATTTTGCTTTCAATAATTTTAGTTATTTATATAAATTGTGTATTTATATTATTGTACCCGATTTTGTAATTTATGTGATTAGTTGTTTTTTTACTTATATTTTAGAGGAGCAGAGAGAGGACTTCTGTTTTTATGCTGGTGATTTTTATTCAAATGTCATTTGATTAACATTTAGAAAATAATATTATTTGATTTTGCTAATTTAATTATATACTCTATTCCTCTGTTCAGTGGCATAGTTGAGACATCTACAATAGTTTGGTGGTCGAATTAGACTTGAAAATATATATTATTTAATTTTCCTGCTCTGGTTAAAGAAAACTCGGCGTTGTGTTCCATTCAACACGCAAAGTCTCCGTTAAAGGTGTAAAAATCTATCTTTTAAACTAGGCAAGTAACATTAAGATAATATAATATGTTTAGAAATCATAAGACATTATGAAACAAAATTCTTCTCAAAAAAAAACAAAAATTCCAAATCACGTAACACAAGAATTTTAACATTGTCTTTGTTCCTTGTTTCCTAAGAAGTTTTCACCATTTTTCATTTTAACTGTAACTGGATTTATTAAAAAAATATATTAAAAAAAAATCTGTTACACTGTTGCTCCTTCTTAATTCTGCTCCAGTTACAATTCTCCTATCGTGTAATATTATCTCATTTTTACCGTACATTCTCCATCCTCCACTCTCAATTCAACGTGAAGTAAAGTGATAAGTGCCACCATTATTAAAGAACAGAAGAATACTTGTCACTAAAAGACTATTACATTCTCCATGTCCATCATAGATAATATAAACATGAATTGTTTTGTGTAGCAATAACGTCGCACGTCAGATGACACTCATCTACCACGTCCTCGGTCCTCCCCATCACTTTGCTTTATTTGAAACTGTCATTTGAATAATTTCTGCCGGGACTTTTAATGGACGCGTCTCAATTCTTATTATAATATAGTCTGGGAGGTTGATTAGTGACACTTCCACGCGTTGCCAGTAAATGGGTTTGAGGCGATAAAAAATTTAATCAAACTTGAAATCTCACAAGAGATTTGGTACTTCATTGTGTACTTATTTTGGAGTAATAGTTGAGTGGCTTTAGTAATTTTGTTGGCTTTAACTTGGTAATGTTTTCAGAATATTTTGAGTGGGTTTTTGAATTATGAGTAGCAAATTAATTCTAAACAATATTAAAGAGTAATAATGTTAAAGAAGAAAGAAAAAGCTTTGAAAATTTACTATTATAAACAATAATAATTAACTAAATGAAGACTACAATAATAACTCATAGCTAACATTTATTCTTATAGTTCCCATTTAACAAAATAATAATAAATATAGTTATAAAGTACCTATATATATTTAGTAAATAGATTAACTACAAAATTTAATATATTGAAATAACAAAAAAAAATTGGTTCTTCAATTTCAACCGGATCCCATAATCTGAACCAAACCTAAACTGACACCAAACTATCCTTGAAGTGTGTATCGTTTCCAATAAAAAGAATAATCGAAATCGGTTGACGTGATACTGTTATTCGTCCATTTGTCGCGCATATAACTAATACAAATCCAAGACTTATGTGATTTTAGGATATTATTCTTAAAAAATGGACCAAATTAAGAAATACCAGCTTTCAAAATCAAATTTCAAAAGCTAGGAAGCACCAGCTTTCAAATAAAAAAAAAAAGAATCATCAAAATCGGTTCATCCAGTCAAAAGTTCTGAGGTAACAAACATAAAAAAAAACTCAATCGAATTAATAATTTACTTACAGAAGTCGGTTAAACAAAACGGTTTTCATTTATATAATTCTTAAAGGCTTAAGATAAGAATTATAAACCAACATTTATATGCGGGCTGTAAGGTTCCAGATTTAATATTACCCAAAACGGCGTTGATGCGATAACTTCACTAAGTAGATGTGTAACTTAAGAAATTTACTTAGTTTCTACAAATTGGAGCTTTACGATGGAAGTGGTGGATTATAAATATTATTCAGGTTTTATGTTACGCGTAATGGAGCAGTGGCAGAACGTTTGACTGTGAATAGGTTACGGTTTCGATTTCCACTCAGGGTAATTATTGTCTTTGTTTCGCTCTGGTCACAGCAACATCTCGAAAACTTGGCGATAAATAGCGAATAGAATTTCCAAACACTATTTATTCGTTCTCTTCCGTATGCGGAATGCAGCATAATGTTATAAAAGAACTATATTAAAATTGGACTATAATTCTTGAAGAATAGACTACCATTAAGTAAAACGAGCCCCTAACGAGTCGAGCTTTTAAGCAGTTTGTTTTATGCCAACCAAAAACTTTCCTCCCCAAAAGAAACATAACACTGAAGCTTTCCCGCCAAAACACAGCCAACATGGCGGAGCGCGTCTTTTTACGACTTCCATGAAAATTATGGCCTTGTACGTACGTACGTTAACTGTTATACTTCATGTAGATCCACATTCGGTGTTAAAGTTTTATTACTATAGAAAAAATTTGCATTGCATTTTTTTTAAAATTTTCCCTTGTGCTTAATAAATTGATTGACATATAAAAATGTTCGTCCTGGTGTAAAACCCACGTAGCTCATAAATTGAGAGTGAGTAAAAGTGCCGGTTCCATTAATGCTAAGTTAAAATAATTAGCCATTTCCAATATTTTATTTGTAAACTTGAGAATAAGCTTATTTATTTATTTGAATCAAAACTTAGAATAACTTTCACATTATCTTAAATCACTTAAGTAGTGAAATTCTTTCCCTTGCCAAAAACCACTTTTATATTTGTTATCTACGTCGAGTCGTTAATAACACCTGCCTTCATATTTCACTCATTTCCTCGCTTAAAATGTTAATCGGGAAATACGTGACCATTAGTCGGTGAAAGTACTTTACTCGACTAATGTTGTTTACAGACTATATCGATTCGCTTATTTAATTTTAGGGTAATTTATGCCAAATCTAATATTCAGACTTGGATATATTTTCTGAACTTAACTTAACAATTTAGTTTTTTAAGAACGTTTTGATAAGATTTTTAACTTTATATGGGGAACGAAGTGTCTTAACATTAGGTTCCTTCTACCTACTGCTGCGTGCGGAATACAGCGTTAAGCTTTTTACTTTGGTGGAATGAAGCGATTGCGCTTGACAATCAGCATTGAATAGATATGATAATGCTATAGAGAACCACACCTCCAAAACCTTCACTCACCCTTACAAAATATTATATATATTTCTTTAGAAAATATGTATTTTCAGTTGACCTTTAGATGGCAACCACATTGAACTTACACTTTGGGATCGTTTACCGACACGCTACAAACATCGATTTTGTGATTCATTCGCGGTGTACTTGTGCCAACATTCTCGATTCCCACAAATTGGATTGAGTTGTTTTTCTTTTATATTTTCCTTTATGCTGTTGCACTTTTTATTAGTGTTGGGGAGGAATTAACGCTTCAGTGTGGTTTTAACTACTTTGCTTTTGAGAATTTTAATTATTGCCAAGATTAGAGATAGAGGCCAGTCGTGGCGTAGGGGCACAAAGTGTGACTGTAAGCGCGACTGGCTGTGGGTTCGATCCTCGCTCAAAGAATTTCAATATTTATTTTAATTTATATTTCAATTTCTTCGCTCTGGTGTCGAGAATTTAGCGTAAAGTGGGAAACGTAGTGCTTTAACACTAGGTTCTCTCTGCCTACCCTGCTCTGTGTGGTATACAGCGTGAAGCTGATTTCATTTGAAGTAATTGGCTAAGTATACTTAATTTTTTTTATTTAAAACAGGATTCCTCCCGACAGAGGCTAGATTGGGCTAACACGTTTTGGCGAACAATTGCCTTTGTTGGCTACAAACGCAATTGTTCGAATGAAAATAAAATGGGATTGGATTTCAAGTATCAGAAAACTTTGATTATTGTTCTAATATTTATTTGACTTAATACTACGCTTGTTTTAGGTGTCATTCGAGACAAAATGAAAGAAACAAGCTAAATTAAAACTCTTCACACCATGTGAAACCACACAATGTCATTAATTTGTTTTACTATAGCATTAATGCATAAGTATTACTTGACGCTTTTTAGCGTAGTTATGTCGTGTAAATTAGATGGTTTTACCGGTTCAAATTCCACACGTTTAGGTAAGTTTACTATTAGTTAAAATATTAAATGTTTAAACTCTTTCGACAGAGCTAAACATGTACAGAACGGAGTAAATGACCACTAACTTTTTTGTACTTACTTCCTAAATTCAGGCGGGGTGGTTTTATTGATTTGTCGAATACTTGAAACGCTAGCTCCTAAAGTGTACTTAACATATTCGTTAAAAAAACCAATGAATTTATTTAATCCCGAAAATCAAATAAATTATTCATAGTTGATTTCTATACACGCTTAACATAACCTCTAACTAACATCAAAAGCTATAAGCAAAATAGGTTAAAAACACAAAATTTGTATGCCAAACAACTTCAGCTATTCCGAAAACTTCAGTGAAAAGTTATGAAATGAAATTGCTTTGAAATTTCTGCACGTTTATGAAAATCATGTTAGAATATTGGTAAAAAAAACATATGGTGTATAATGCTTTACCATGGAATTGTAAATGGTGGGGGCAAAAAAATGGTGGGTGACAACCCACCATGACCCTCACCAGATCGCTTTGACGTTGACAGCATGACTAAAGATCCCGTTGAACTTGCACGTGCCAGTAATTGTTTGTGAAAAACTACTCAAATATGAGCTAACGAGGACGGAGCGCGACGTATCTTATGTAAGAAGGGTGCTTATTAGGTATTACATAAAGAATAATGACCTACCAACCCTAGATGAACTAGTGCCATAATTTATACCATTATTATGTATGTGCATCACGGTTGCAAGCTTATTTTCTGGTTTGAGACTAAATTGTGCGTTGAATTAACAAGCATGTATCTGCAAAAGTAGAAGCAAAACACACAAACGAATCGAAAGTGTAATAGTACCCATTATTTGTATTTAAGATTTAAATTCCAATTGCTGCATTGGATTACTTTCAGTTCTTCGCTCTGATGACAAGACAAAACGCAGCATTGAGTTTCGCCACTCAAGGCGCAATATATTGAAAATCGTACAATAAGTGTAAAACGGAGTGATTTAACACTTGATTCTCCCTACCTATTCTGTTATATGTGGGATTATTAACATTTCACCTAAACCTACATCCCATATTTATACAAATACAAACTCTCGAGATTGTACCACAAAGTTTTTGTGTTCCTTTGATTGATCATCTCAGCTCGATAATCTCGCGAACAAAACGAAAAGCAATCGCAACAGATTAAAGTTGGAATGTGGTTGACGAGCACTCGTTTTATTTGTAGAACGTGAGATACGACTTCTTCATCAAACATTTGTGTAGATAAAGTATTTCTTATACAATATCTTGATTATTAGAAAATAAATATTATAAATATATATGTTACTGATATGAATACATAGGTCGGTCCAAATGCGATAGTTGTCTGTTAGAATTTAATTTAGAGAACGTTATGTTTATTAAATATTTACAATATAAACGAGTAGAAGCCGTCGTGGGATAAGTTCGATCTCCTCTTTTGGCAATGAAATATTTTCATATTTTTGCTTTGCTTTGTTTTGTTCATCAAAGCCACGCTCAAAATTCGGATTGAAAATGGAGAACAGAGCGTTTTAACATTAAAATCTCTTTACTTACCTTATTATATGCGGGAGAAAATTTACAAAATTTATAAATATACCCTACTATACGCTGAAGTTAGAAAAAACTATTTCTTAATTGGGTTTCGCTACCACTCAATGAAAATCATTATAGGTTTCCCGCATAAAATATAAAAATATGATCAATTTTATTTCCTGTAAGTTCTTAACATAAACCTATTGGATTGGTGCACGGTATCGTACTAAGAATATAAAATTCATACATTTTTAAATATTAACTTTTGCTCTAGAATAGTCTTTGGCCAAATATATTCGTATAAAGAATTTTTTTTAAATATTATAAAGTATATGCCTACATCGGAATTCATGTATTATAGAATTGATACAAAATTTTGTATGAGCGCTCAAATAAAGCTCGCAATAAAAATATAATGGCCGGCATTAATTTGCTATATCGTTATTTCTCACGTAACGGAGAGTGGGGAAAGCAAAATAGACGTAATTAATGCGTGACCCTCGTCCATATTCCTCTATGATTTCCATTATAAATTATTTATTCAGAATTAAAGTTCAAGGATTAGTGCTCCGATGTTATTCAATAATTATATAATTTGAAAGAAATTCATTTAAGTATATATAGGTACCGCGCGAAGCGGGTAAGTAGGTAGATAGAAGCTAGTGTTACATTTCGTTCACCATTTTCCGCCGGATTTGGAGGCATTTCGTGTTCACTAGTAGAACTTAACGCCGCGCTTTGCCTCGACACCAGAGCGAAGAAATGAAAGTATAAATTTTAATAAATATTAAATGTTTCCTCGCGTGGAGGTCAAACCCACAACTAGTAGCGTTTACAGTCACACATTAGTGTCTGCGCCAAGGCGGGGCTCAGTACAGTTATATATTAAGTTATTACATATCTACGAGGGTAATCGATGTAATCATTTTAGAAAAAAAATGTATCGTCATCCCAAATGTTGTTTCCTTTCCGTACCGTGAATAATCTCAGCCAAACATAGGAAAAGTAACTCTACATAAAAATGTGATATATTTTTTACACTTTATCATGAGAGTGCTCCTCCCTCAGAGCCGCTGGAATTTTATTTGTAAATGGATTTTAAATTAAAACTACGCTGGGGGATTGTCTAGCATTTGATTACAAGGGGTTTGTCTGGTAGCGATCATTGAAATCGAATATTGCGCAGTCACTGACTGTGAAGCGGTTGAACATCGGTTTTTAATAATATTTTGCCCACTTCGATTAATTAAAATAGCGTTTGATGCAGATATTTATGTATGCATGCACTTGTATAGTTATTAAAATATCTTTTTATGATAACTGCGTCTATCTATGAGTTTTCATGATTGATTTGTGGTTTTTTTCATATATTTTATCTAAGTGCCTGTTGAAAATTGTATAAATATTTAATGTTATTCGAAACTAGATTTTATTTATCCGTAAGAGTAGTTACGAATCACTATATTATATTAACAATTGCTAATAATGAATTGTTGGGTCACAAATCAGCATTTTTAACAGAGCGTTACTTACAAAAAAAAAAAATAAGTAAAAAACGCTTGGATGAATCCATGTGATATTTTGTACGGTGCCATTTTCTTTTCTTTTATTTCTCTTTCCGGATTTTGCGAGCTATGCAGTATATATTGTAGGATATAAACACTATATTCTAACAGAACATCACTAATATAAAGAAATAAACATCCGTAACATCGATTCTTTACATGCATACGAGATCATCCGCAATTATCTTACGAAATACTATCATAAAGTATAGCTAGTTCGTGTTCCAAGTTCTCACGCACAAATGCAATAAACTTTTATGTTAATGCTAACGGATGGAATTGAGAGATTCATATTTGTAAGAGAATGTTAAGAATATCAATATGTCGGAGTATTTTTTAAACGATAATGTTACTTTTTCAAAGATAAAGTTAACAAAAAGCTCTATGTATCGTGTATTGACTTCTTCTTTAGAATGTCTGAATTTCTTTGGCCTGATATAACATAAATCTGTTTTACGTTTATAATTGAAAGTTACTTGTTGATGATTTATCTCCCTGCAGCTTTAAGTTAAAACAAATAAAAATAAATAAACGTGGGAAACGGAGTGTCTTAACACTAAGTTCTCTCGCCTACCCTGCTCTATGCGGATTACAGCGTGAAGGTGACTTACACAAAAATAAATGCTCAGAAATAAACACATCTAACAACACCTTATCTACACTGAAAGTGCACAGAATTGCCTAATAACTATTCATTTACCACGACAACCTACGTCCACTGAAGGACGAATGGGCGGGCACTGGGCACTGAGCACTGAGCAGGTCACAGTATTTACAAAGTGCGGACGAGCCGTATAGACGCGGTAACGACCAAACAACACATTCACCGCGTTAATTGCAACCATGACTCCGTGTAGCCGATATCACAATACATAACTAAACACTCAAATATAACCTTTATGATTTGGCTGGAAAGAACTATTTTTGTATGAATTAATTAGTGTCCCCTGTGTAATTGCATGCACTTATTTAGTATGCCTAATATGTGATGTGAGACCACGAGTCAACTAATATTTCGACGCGACAGGGCAATCTAGTGTGTATATTGTTAGGTTACTCGAATGACTTGTTTCTATCGACAATTTTTTAAATTTGTTATATGCTTATGATTTTCTAGTTAGTTTTAAAAAATAGTTTGCTTCGCCGAAGTCGGGTAAAAATATAAATCTATTAACGAAAATCAATGAATGTTAAGCAATATCTAGACAGTTTTCCATATACGATATACCGATATACCTACGCTTATTTACGTACGAAAGATTACATGGTAGTAGTCATAGTAGTATCCGTATAACTGAGGGCTAGCGTTTACTATACAAAACAAGCCGTTTTTCTTTTCCTAGCGCAGTATACATTGGCACTTGTATAATCTTGTTGAGACCCCTTTCAGTCCTAGGCACAATTTATCTCTAATCGTGATATTTACTAAAACACCACATTACATAACCCTAGAAGCAGCTGCTCCCAACCCTCATCAGCTTAAGCGAGGGTTCTCCAGTTCCGCTTGGATAACCACAGCCCCCTAGCGCATATACTTACATAATTATGACTAGTAAAACTCATAGTTTTTGAAATATACATTTTTTGTTTTAAAACCGTAATTTTTTTATGCCCAACTATATTTATTAAATTATTATGTCTAAAATGTCTACTATATATTTCTTACTTTAACCAGGCTCCGAGTAAGAGTTATACTTACATATAAATATTTTTCTATTACTTACACCTACAAACACCGTATAGACACTCGTTAAAAGTGTTGGAACGCGCATTCGTAAACATTAAATAATATTATAAAATTTAGAAGAGGAGATTTATAAGAGGCCAGTCGTGGCGCAAGGGCACAAGTATGCGACTGTATACGCGGCAGGCGTAGGATTCAATTCCCACTCGAGAAAACGAAATATTTCATATTTTTCTTTTCTTGCTCTGGTAACGAGGTAAACCGCAGCATTGAGTTCCGCCACTCAACACGCAAGGCCTCCAGGATTCAACCAGGAAAGTGGAGAGTGAGTGGCCCTTCAACATGTGGGATACAGCGTCAAGTAAAAAAAGATTAATGAGCGGATAATATTAAACTGGAAAGCTACAAACTTATGCGTGTATAATCCATTAACACATTTCAAACATTATCACGATCCAAAGGACTTTTAAATCTTCAACATACGGCCATTTCGGTCCTAATCCCCGCTATTCTTGTTTGGCCCTGGACAAAGGGCGGAATGGGGCCGGCAGATAAACGGATTAAAATTTTCGCAATTTATAGCCCTGCAGAATTAAAGTAACTGTCATATATTGGTCTGCTGTCCGTTTTAATATAACATTTAAGTAAATTATTATCCGTTGTGTGAAAATAAACTTTTATCACTTCACTTTTGAAATATTCTTACACCAATATGATTACGAATATATTTAGTGGTTAAATAAAACTATTTACGATAGTGCGGGTTTGGTGTGGTTAACACGCAATGCCTCCTGAATTCGACGGAAATTGTGGAACGGAAGTGTCCTAATGGCAACGTTATTCGCAGAGGTTCCCTCTGTCTTCCCCGCTAAGTACCGCCGGATACAACATAAAGCTAATAATAATAAATAGATCTTTATTTCCATCTCACAAAGTTTAGTCGTAACAAATATATATTTGACAATGAAACCAGGGGTAAACTAAAAAGTATGTATGTATCGGTATATAAAAAAAATCTATTAGTATTACAGTATTTTTCCTGATCTGATTAAACAGATTTTATCATTATTATGAAAAAGGCTGACTAATATATGTAAATACCCTATATAATCCCTTATATTCATCGGAACATTCCACGATCCGTCCCTTGAACCCAGTCTCCCGTAGCGAACCCTACTAATTTCCTTTGAAACCTAGGCTTTCCGTAGTCGTTTGTATGTACAAGTATCCGAATGTAATGCGACGCTTGGTTGCGCCATTTGTACCAAATTACTTTTCGGAACTCAATTTCAATGGATATCCCATTAGTTTCAAGATTAGAATAATTTGTATACAAACTAAATATAGTAAATTAACTTGCCTTTAATTCGCGTTAATTCGCTCGGTTAATTTATAATTGTCGTTTGGTCAAAGAGGTCTTAGAAGCTAGTATGGATTCTATGGCAGTGACTGTCCGAGACCTAACGTTTATCATCTATATGAGATCACTCGTATCTTTGTATATTTAGTATAAATTTGTGATATTTACTCAATTGCATTATTCTTTACTTTATACTTTAATTCTTTACTTTTTACTATTAATCCTTAAACTGAGAAAACCTGCAAAATTCAATTAAAAGAAGTAAGTAATTTAAGGCCAGTCGTGACGCAGGGGCACAAAGACTAAAATCGACTGGTTGTGGGTTCAATACCCATCGAGAAAATGATATATTTATGAACATTTATATTTTCATTTCGTCGCTCTGGTGTCGAGGCAAAGTGTGGCATTGAGTTATAGGCAATAGGCACTCAACACATTATGCCTCCAGAATTCGGCTGAAAGTAGGGAACGGAGTGTCTTAACACTAGGCTCCCCCTGCCTACCCTGCTGTGTACATGAAGGTGATTTTTACTAAGTGACTCCTCTTATTTAAAAAGAAATTATCAATATCTTCTAACATTTGTTTTAACGGAATAAATATTATTAATAGGCTAAGAAACCACGCCAATACAACAAAAGTAAACTATCAGATATATCCAATATCGCAAAGCGAAAGTTCATCGGAGAGCTTCCTTAAGCTCTACAGAAGTGTATCAAACAAAGTAACCTCATTAATTAAGCAATCATCCAAGGCTTTGACGTGGCTAGGTCCTAAGAGGTGCCTGGCATCCTTAATCACTGTTAACAAGACTCTGATGAATTTTGAATAGATTACTCCAAAAGTTTACTACCAACTAATTCTCTTAAAGTCTTAATTTGTTCCTCCTTTCTGTACATATTGGGTTTGACTACAACTTCATATCTTGTTTTGAGGAGTTACGTCGGAGTTTATTATCCTCTAACTAATACAATAGATGTAATAAGAAAGTGCTTGTGTCTAATATAGCTACACAATTTATTTCTTGCAGTATCTATTAATTTTATGTGTTGGATATTTTTTATTTGTAGTTTGGGGGCTAGGCCAGGGAACCTAGCGTTAAGGCACTTCGCTCCCCACTTATTTCCAAGAGGCTTGCCTACCGTGCTACACGCGGGATAAAGCTGTAGTTATTCAATTGTTTCTTAAATATGTGTCGCATATCACAAATATACACAATACACAAAGCATCTGGATAATTGTTTTCTTATAGTCTCATATAAGCAAATCTTTTAAATATTTTGTTTGAAATTGAAGGAAGTGGTGAAATATAACAATTTATTTTTAACTAAATTAATTACCACTCTACAGATTTGCCACAGATACCCCCAAAGTAGAATATAGTTTTGGTTGAAATTTGAAAGTGTATGAACTTCTCTAATATGTATGTATGTATGTATATGAATATTGAACTAAGTTTGTTGAGTACTTGGTTGATTGTCTACATTCAACAAGCTCGGTCTCCATTGTGTGGAGTTCCAGACGCAGTGTGTGACGCGTGCACTAAGTCAGTGGCTACGGTGTTGCTAGTATCAATAGTTGTTTGTGTCTGATGTGTATTGAGACAAAAGAACATAATATCATTTAAAATCATGTTTATTGGTTTCCTATTTTAGCTTTTCATTAAAAATATATAGAGGGGAAACATATTGTTGAAAAAATGTTTATGCAGAATGAAAACAATCATTGCATCTTAAAAAAATATATTTAATTTTACGCAGTCTATTATTTGAAAAAACAATTACCTATATATTAACATCACATTTTAAATTCATAATCGACTTTTATAATAACATGGAGGTTTCTTTTTTTCATTTTAAAATATAGGGCCTTCGCGTGAATGGTAAGCCATTATTATGCTGGTAACAGTAAATTATGAGAAACCTATAAAAACTACCTGAACCTGTTAATTAAAATGCGGTTACACTACATCTGAAACCAATGATTAACCATATATTATAGTTTTTATAAGAAAAGATACATATATAGATTCTCATATAAAAATAAAATATGGTGATATTTTATTTTTAATGAGAATCTATTTCAATGTAGTTTTATTCATCATTAAAAAAAGATACGCCGTCATGGCATAGTGAGAGAACGTCTGACAGAAATTGTGACAATTATGTGTTCGATCCTCACTCTCGATGTCTTAAATAAAAAATGAGTTGCATTTCCTAAAGTGTGTTATTTATATTATTGTTATTTATATATTTAGTTATAGCTTTATTTTTAAAGTAATAAAATTTAAAGCAGACTCCACGATACTGTTACTTGTTTTTATTTATGCTTAAATTATTGTGAGACTTAAGAATGCCACAATAAAAAAATATCTCGTTCAACATCTGATACTTAATTCCAGCTAACCATTAATCTCGGTAATCAAAGGTTAGAACGCTACCTGCTTTAATTATTTTTAAACGAAACTCAAAAAATCTATTATGTAGGTAAAAAACCCAACGCATTAGTTGGATCGATTACATGACCGTCAGGCAACGAACAAACTGGTTCCAATCCACTTCTTTTATACTTTTGTTATCTTTGTCTAATTCAGTGTAAGTGATAGAGACAATAAATATACGTTTCTAGGAATATATCATTGAAAACATAATAGAAACTTTTAAATATAATAAATTTGGAAATTTTTAATAATATTTATCATACCTGGTTTAAAAAAATATATCAAGAGCGCTACATTGTACCTACACTTACCTGTATATTCGTATAAAATGAAACTTAAAATTAAATGTATTTTTCGCAGTAACTTTTACATCGTCTTTTAAATATTCTTTCCTTGCAAAATAAAATTCCCATTACCGCGGTCGTTGTTTAAAATAACACTTCGATTGTTTTCCTCCGAAAACGTAAAGGACCAGCCGGGTTATTTATAACGCGTTAGACCTCTGAGTTTTAGCTTTTTCGGGTTTGGAATTTTTTATGCTTTATTTATAAAGATATAAGGTTGAAATTCCCTTAATTTATTTTGAATCTTGCATTCGATCTGCCCTGAGGTAAGTCCCTTCCGAGGATAGAAAGTTCGGTATCGATAGCTTTATCGTGAAATCGGGCATGCAAAAGTGCAAAGTATGTGTAACCTTTCTCGCGATGTTTGTATCTTATCTGTGGTAATATCAGATAGATGTTATATTCAATATATTTTTCATCTATTATAATATTTTTGTTGTGTTTCATTTGACAATAATTTACCTACCGATTTACGATGATAAAATTTTAAATCATTTTTTTTATATTAGTGACATAAAAGTAAACTTACAAAACCTAAAATCATTTCCAAACATAGCACGTATTCAAATGAATATACAAAATGATGTCCTTGGAAAGTTAAGATAAATCTTCAGGCCTGAATGAGTAACGAGTCGATAAAGTTCTTGAGATGAATTTGGCTACTTTTCATTGTGAATTCAATTTGAACGTGTATAGAATATTTTTAATTAGGAGGAGGATTTTTAATTATAATACTCTATTTATTCATTGTGTCAAGTCGAGAAATAATAATTATCGTGTTCCAGTACATGTAAATCCTAAATGTTATTATAAAATGCCTAGAAATATTTACATATAAATCAAAGCACAGTTTCAGTTAGTTCTTCATTTGTCTGAAGCCATTAAATACATTTCCATGATCTAGCGCGTACATTAAATACTAATAAGAAATATTTATATACATATATAACTAAAAAAACTCTGTAACTAGACACTAACGAACTGAACAACCACGATTCAGTTGCACGAAACAAATAACCATTTTTCAACTTCTTACTTTCATCAATGGAGCGCCTACTGGTCTACAATTATGTATATTATCTCGGCATCTCGCTGTTTAAGGAATGATATATAAACCAGTTATCAAATATGCAGGACCATCGACCGGCTGGGGTTTAGAGCGAGCACTGGACCAATGCCACTTGAATGACTCTCCACGGGTAAATATTTGTATTACAATGTTTTCTATACACACTTATGTGTATTGTATAGTTTATTATGTAGTACGTACTATATTCTGCATAAGGATTAAGTTTGTGCATTTTAAATTTTGTATGTTTTATATTGATATTTTTCCTTGTATTCTGTTAAGTAGCAATTATTATAAAATATTATATTTAAAATTTTGAATTAGTGTATTTAATTCTTATATACACTTGAAAAATTGGTAGTATAAAAATAGGTAGTATAATAAAACAAACTAAGTGAAATTTTAACAATTTTATATCAAAATTCCTAGGCCTCGACTCTTTCTTTCTCTCTCTTGAGAAAAAGAACTCAAGAAAGTGACATATATAATATTTCATATTTTATGATCTGATGTTGAAGCAAACCGCGGCCTTGATTTTCGACATTTAACACGCTCCAGAATTCGACACAAAAAATGAAGAACAGAACTTCCTTACGTCAGGTTCCTTATGTCTACCCTGCTGTGTGCGGGATACGTGACGCTAAAAAAAGTCCCTATATAAAGACCTCAAAAAGCCACGCCTAAAATTATTTTAATATGCACATATAGATATAAACAATCGACTCACGATCACTCGGAGCCGCCGCACACACAGCGATCGCCGCAAACACCACAGCCACACGTAAACCCATTGTTACTTCACTGCTAAACAATGTTTACTCGATCAGCTTTATATATAATGACCGTGTCTGCCCACGGCGTCATTATATCCATCCGAATCGGCCTTGACAATTGAATAATCACCTAGCAGCTACCTCATTGTTGGTGTTTTGCTCTGGTTGGGTCTGAAAAGGTTTGACCTTTTGTTTTATTTAACATTACACGTGTCTGTGTATACAGCTTCACGCTGTATCCCGCACACAGCAAGTTAGGCAGAGTGAACCAAGTGTTAAAGCACTCCGTTCCCCATTATTCTCCGAATTCTGGAGGCATTGCGTGATGAGGGACAAAACACAAAACAAAGCCGCACTTTGCGTCTATCCTCTGGTGTCAAGCAGACCGAAGAAATGAAAATGTTAAATATGTAATTTTAAAGGAAACTATTTAAATGTTCGTGGTCACGGGTAGACAGACAGTCTATCCGTGACTTATTAAATATTTCATTTTCTCGAGTGGAGATCGAGCCCACATCCAGTTGTGCTTACAGTCACACACTTGTGCTTCTGCGCCTCTATTGGGCTCAATATTTAACATTGTTATTTTATTTTATTAGATATACAAACACCCATGAATAGTGATCGTCGTCCCAGGTATAATTTTTTAGTATTGTAAAAAACCTACAGATAAATGTGTAAATGGATAACCCTGATTTACAACAGAATACTCGCTCATTACATGGACATCTGTTCAGATCTAGGAACCCCATAATTTTCGAGTTGACTTGAAAGTCGTTAACCACTAGGTGGACCAACAGATCAAAAAATATATGAGTAGATACGAACGTATATATTCGGTGATATCACTACTAAAAATATATATTTATATTTCTTAAAAAATTATTATTTATAAACACATACATATGTATTTAGATTAACTTGTAACAAAGTAATCTCATAAAAATTACTGATATTATAAAACAATTGTACGTTTTACTACTTTCATTAATAAAGTGATATTTTTTTCTTTATTTCATTTATATTTTCTTTATACTTATTATAAAATAAAATAACCCTTTACATAGATAAATTACCAATTTTCCACTCTAAAAATGTGCACATTCGTTCATTAGACATTAAGCAAGTTTAGAGGGTAGCGAACACTGAATCGATACGCGTTGCTAACATCTTTTGTTGTTAGGGATCATCCCCTACTGGGCCTAAGCCACCCTAACGCGTACGAGAGGACTTTACAAAGCGGATATACATTTAGATATGCATTTGTATTTGAATAGCAGTAGTTAATGTTTAAATTGCAACTTATGTGTATGTATATCCCGTCATAAACCAAAACGAAGTGACAGCCAAGTTAAATGTTAAGCAATGCGTCGTTCTCGACTTCACCGACTAAACAATGGAGATCTATATGGGTGCCGATTTCTGCTGTCCACTGTCCAGTAGGGATAAGATTTTTAGTGTTGATGGTGAATAATGGTGAATGGTGGTAATAATAATGAGGATGAATCGTAGTAATAGTTTCCTACAAATTCAAGCTCTAAATTTCAGCTTTTCATTTCATTTCACTAATTTTTTACATACCAACTTTATTATACTTGCAAGTTAGTGTACTTCCAGTCCTCCGTCTCGTGCTGGACTATTAAATTGATACATTACATTGATACATACATTTGGTTTAGTATCTAGTGGTAAAAATAGCCAAGTAAAATTTGAATCCTGAATTTTGTACTGATTATTTTATTTCATTTTAAAAGTTTCCTATGCCTAATTTTTAAATTATTAACTAATTCATTTGCAATGACGATGTTCATGCTATATTATTGTACAGTGTAGGTACAAAATTATAACTTTTAAATAAACCAATTAGATAATTATTTAAGTGATTTATTGCCTCTGTGCAGGGGACGTCAGTTGACCATCGCCAATGAAATAACAAAATATTTGCCTAACTCAAACAAATTGCAGTTTTATATAGATAACAAAATACTATTTAAAATGTAAACAAATAAAAAATATTACGTTTATTAATGTAGGCGGCATTGCTCAATGCGAAAGGAACAATGAACTCATGTTTTCTACTATGTAAGGAATGTTTGTCGTTAACATTGTCTTGTACACTAGTCTACTAGTAAAATTGAGACCGGTTGTATGTCTTATCAGACTAGTTTTTGTGTGAGTAGTAAAATTTGATATTTTAATTTAATGATCAATCATTATTAGTACATGTTTAAAAGTCATTCGAATCATTAAAAATTAAGTAATATTAGGTAAAATAATTTATTCCTTTTATTAATGTATTTTTTTATTTAATTAAGATTTTATTTACCTCTGTTTCGATATTGATACTTTTAAATTTTTTGTAAGAACTATTTTTAACAATTAATATTAAAATATATTCAATTGTGTTAAAATATATTCGATAATTCACAGACTCGGCTTGGCTGCTTACTCTAAAACAATACACCTGCCTAAGCCGTATTGTATAGCTCGTATAGCTTATCTATATAATACAAAATAGATATTATTTATAGAAACCATTCCATTTTAAAAATAATTGCTGTACACGTCTTTCGAGTTTGTGCTTAACAAATTAGGTATCGAACTAGTTTCAGAATGGCTCTAGTAATTACAAGTAAGGCTGGTATTTGCCGTTAATTAACAGTGCGTTCGTGGCAAATTTATTCCCTTTTTAATATACACTTATCTCATTTTAATGTTAAGTAGAAAAGCGACATATTTACTTTATTAACTCTTTACTTATTTAAAACTAGCGACCGCTAGTTCGCTAGGGCTTCGCCCACTTAAACTTATTGTTGTTTTATAGCCTAATTATATAAAATTTTGAAATTGTACCTCATATGCTATTTTGATTTAAAAATAATAGTAATGTCAAGTTTCGACTAAATCCGTTAAGTAGTTTTTGTGTGAAAGTGAAACAAACATCATATCCTCACAAACGTTCACGTTTAAATATTAGTAGAATTAGAGTTAGTTAGGATGCCCATTCCTAAATGCATGACGAATATATATTAAGCGTAAATAAAATATATGTTAAATATTAATATTAGTTATAGTTGTAAAGCATCAATATTCAATCCTTCGTACAATGCTCATCATGCATTCCATTGACACGTGTATTGAATCAAAAATTTTGACATTATAAACTAGACAGCATTTGATGCCGCCTGAAGTGCAAATTTAATTTATTTTTTAAATTTTATTATCTTAAAAAAATATCTTTTATTCCAATGAATAAAAGATATTTTTATAAATACCAATGTATTTATATTTTATTTTAAATATTCTGATTTGAAGCCGGCCGTGGCTCAGGGGCACAAGCTTAAACGCGACAGGTTGTAGGTCCGATTACCAGTCGAAGATATATATGAAATATTTAATATTTTCATTTCTTCGCTCTAGTGTCGAAACAAAGCGCGGTGTTAAGTTCCGCCACTCAACTCGCAATGCCTCCAGAATTCGCCGGAAAATAGTGAGCGGAGTGTCTCAACACTAGCGGCTTATAATTTAGAAATTGTCAAAAATGCACTGCCCTTGATATTATTATAATTTCATATTCAGTAATATCGTGATATTAAGTATCGTGATACTTCACGATTAAGTACGTCTATAGTACGTCGTATCGCCTCTGCAAAGAGGCAAGGCGTTTTCAGTTAAAATGCTAGCTGCGCCACTTTGCTTTGCTGTGAACAGTTTCGTGAAAAGCTCCTTTTACCTTTGAATATACATATCTTCTAAGACTGGTACTTGTTTAAATATTTTTCCTTACGTGTTGTAAAGATTGGTTTTAGAAAATAAAAAATGTTTATTTCTTTGTTTATATAGACATAAAACTATCCTTAGTGAACATTTTGTAGTGGGTTATAATCGATTTTAATAAATTTGAAATATATTTGATAAAGCGCAGCGTCGAGTTCCGCCACTCAACACGCAAAGCCTTCAGAATTCGGCGGGAAGATGGGAACGGAGTGTTTTGATATTAGATTCCCTCTGCCCACCCTGCTGTGTGCGGGATACAGCGTGCAGCTGATTTATATTTATTTTAACATTTTAAAAGACACCGACAGGTTATTCTAAATTACTCTCACATTAGCTTTAATTTATTGACAAGGATTATATTAAAACAAGACGTAATATTTTGAAAAATGTGAGCTAGTTTATCACCTCACTCCAGGGAAATGACGCAGAAACGTAAGAACAGTTTTACGAGCATGAGAGCCCCGTGGCGAGGAGTTAGGCCACATTTCATACTAGGTTACACTAGATACTTTGTAATAGTGTTCTAACTACATAATTATTGTGTCTGACATGGTTTTATATGTACCAATTTCTTAGTGAACCATTATTATTTTGTGGTTTTCTCAAGAAAAATTAAAATTATCTTAAGAATTAACTTAAAAAACGTGTTATAGAATAAATTTATTATATTATTCCTACGATAATAACTCCAGTTTGATGTATAATTTCAAGACTAGATAAGGCTATGATTAGAATAAACGTTTGGATTGTAGACAGAACAGCTTCAAACTATCTCTACAGGCGTTGCTTCGGGCGTTCTACCTGTGAATTATAAATCCGAGGACCTTACGTTGAAAAACTTCCAATTGCCTTCCAATTTACGAGAGCCATAAATATTTTGTTTTCTCCCATTCAAAGTTAAAAGCCAACTTGCCTCATAATTCTGTCGTACGGAGGAAACTTCGTGAGTTAGAGTCGACGTGTTCATTGAACTTTTATACAGTTTTTATACGTTTCAACTAGGTGCGTTCTCCATTTGTCTTAGCTTTTTATAGCCATTAATGAAGTACTGTTTAAATAATTGCAAATTTATACCTTCATAAAGTATTCGGCATTGTGTGTTGGGTGGTGGAACTCAACGCCTCATCGCTCCTTACCAGAGCGAGGAAAATGAAAATATTGAATATATCATTTCCTCAAGTGAACCCTTAACCTGTCGCGTTAACCTTTCATGTTTTAATTTCCTAGAGAAAACTCACGCGGCATTCAGAACGTAACTGTTCTAACACTAGATTCCCCCTGCCTACCCTCGTCCCACTGCCATGTACGTACATCGTAAAGCTAAAAAAAGACAAAGCTATATTTTGCTTGGTAGGAAGCCAGTCTAACCAAGACGCGCTCAAAGGGGATGATTCACTTATTGAATAGGGAGATAATGGAATGAAACATATTTCAGAACTAAGTTTGTGTGCTTTCAAATACCTAAAGTTACAACGGATAATAGTCAACGTAACACCATAACCAAAATTAGATTAATGCTCACATCAACCTGGCTCTTATGCTTTTAAATGTAGATTAGTAGATTTATTGTCGATTATGTATGGTGTACAATTAACTTGATTAAAAAGTTATTTTATTAATTTCAATTTAATATTATTAGCCCACGCTTTTTATGTAATTTCTATTTTTCTTTAATTATGAGAGGATTACATCCTTATTTTAATTAGATAATAGAATTAAACTAGGAGCAAATATACAATTTAAAAATTACAACTTAAAGCTGCAGTAGAATAGCTGCAACTTCACTAGTTTTTTCATATGAAATTAAATTATTAATACTGCGCTATTTTATTTTGTTCTATACACCAACTTAAAAAAACACTAAAAAATATTTGAAATTTCGTCAAAGATAAGATATACGACAGCTTGGAACGTTGGTTTAAATATTTTCAAGCATAGGAAAGTAATAAAAAGTTCGATCGCACGAGTAGTTTTGGAGCAATATAACGGACGAATGAACACGGATATTTCGCTAATGCTGTTACAGACAGGTCGCCAATATATATTTATTTTATTTTTAGAGCTGGTTCATTTAAATGTATTAGAATGGTTTTAAGAAATTTAGGAAATTCTTAAAACCATCTTCGTATATAATCTATTAAATTTTGAAATTTACCTTTGGCGTTGTAATATTTATAAATGTAAGTAGTGATAGTTACGACCGAAAATTAAGAGATATATATATATATATTTCTATATTTTTAAAGCACTCCTGCTGAGAGACAGAAATTAAAGTTCTTCTTTATTTAGTTACCAGAGCGAGGAAATGGAAAAAAAACATTTTCCTCAAGTGGAAATCAAACCCACAACCGACGCGTTTATAGTCAGACGCTGTGCTGTGGCTCCTTGATGGCCTGCAAAAATATACACTCACACACAAAACAAAATCACTTTTCTATCACGGCTGTGGAATAAATCCCAAAATAAACAAAAGCAGAGACAATTATTAACGTTCTTAATCATAAATTTGTCAATGGACCCCCAAAGTGCTCGACGATGCCACGCTGAGTATTTATGTTGCTACAATAAAGTCGTTGTAGTGAAATAAATTACTAATGTATTTTGTATCCACTTCACTAACTGTTACTTAAATATTATTTTGTTACAGATTTGGACAATATTGTATTGGGAAGTCAGTAAAAGGTGAGTTAGATTTTTTTTATTCGTGCATTTTAAAATCGTACATAATGAAATAGTATATAATTCTATATTATAGCATATAACTCTTTTATATCGTTGTTTTTGCAATTTTTTGATATAACGTGTTTATTTCAGTAGTTATTCGTGTAACTATTAGGCGTGTTGTACTATGGTATGTGTTGTTGTATAATGTATCATTCTATGATCGTGGCAAAGAGGTATAAGCGTGTGGCTGTAGATGCGACGGGTGTGGTTGGTGCCATTCGAAGAAATTAAATATTCCAACACCTGGCCCTAGTGTCGAGTTGCAGAATTCTACGAAAAATGAGGAACGGGATGTCTTAACACCATATCCATTAGGTGGGAACCTAGCCAAACCAACCTCGGTTTGGTTGCCACATAGGCGAACTGATGTTAAGACACTGTGGCAGGCAGAGGGATCTGCCTACTCCGCTGCATGCGGGATACAGTGAGAAGCTAAAAAAATGAGTGCATCATTCTCAGCATATAAGTTGACAATAAGCAACAAACGTCGAAAGTTTGTTGCAGAAAATCTGAAAAAAATATGTTGTTGTTTATTCTCATGAGAATTAGTTAGAGATATAGTCAATAATTATAATTGGTGCATATCATTTGTAGTTTATTATATTATGTTTTATTATAACAATAATAATATTTATATAAGGAATATTTGTATATATGTACAATATATAAGTAAAATGTGAAAATGAACGAAACTTCGAATGGTTTGTTTTAAAAATATTGTGTTTCTACATATATATATTTAAAAATTCTAAGCATTTCTTTAAACACGCTTTAAAAATCAAAAACGATTTCGTAGAAGTAACATACTTAGCTAACATTTGTAGACAAGCATACTACGAGTGTCATTTCTATATAAGAACGTGTCGTTATAAGTTTGGCTTGAGTTAGTGGTGAATCATTTAACTCGACGATAAGTAACATTTCAAAATTTTTTTAGCTTCTCAATTTTTCTTGCATATAGGACCTTAAAAGTTATTTGGGACACTATTCTTCAACTTTATCCCGAGTTTGAGACATACATAGATTGTTTAGTTGCGGAACTCGACGCCGTAACCAAGTAGAAACATAAAACTGATTAATTACCTTGTATATGGATTGAACTCCTTCCATCGAGGTTCAAATATGGCCTCATGGCGCTATGACGGCATAACATTAACTTTTTAAATAAATTTTATGTAGAGTTAAGTAAATCTAAATATATATATTAAGTGTAATAATTATATCAGAAAATTATTATATACTAGGCTATTTTCGTTGCTTCTGAAGGAAGCGTCTGTTGAAATTTAGCCATTTTTCATTCTTGCCATACAAGACAGCAACGCCAATCATAACTATAATCAATTCTACCAAGTTTCAATGGACCACCACGTCCATTGCGCGTCTCTAATAGGTACTTTTTATAACATAGATAAATGAGTTATTTAGTTACGCTCAAGCTTACAAGCTGAGTCACAAATCTGTTTAATACTTTTTTCTTTACTTTATCCAATAATTTATGTCATTTGGGGCTAAATTGATATAAATCCTTACTAAGTAAGTGGTCCATTCATGTAAATGGCTTGTACTTCAGACTAAGCGATAGTCTATTAAAGTTATCTTTTTACCTATATTTTTTTGTCTTTGTATACATAGTATCTATAAATACAAACTACAACTTTTGTAATAGTTGTTAAAAATCAAATCAAAAATTAAATCACATCAGCTTCACAATGTATACCGCACACAACAGGGTAGACAGAGGGAACCTAGTGACAAGACACTCCGTTCCGTACTTTCCGGATGCATTGCGTGTTGAGTGGCGGAACTCAGCGCCGCGCTTTGTCTCGACACCAGAGCGTAGAAATGACAATATAAATATTAATAAAAATTTCACTTTCTCGAGTGGGGATCGAACTCACAACCAGTCGATTCTAAGTCGCACTTTGTGCCTCTGCGAAACGACTGGCCTATGACAAATTTTATAAACTTATCGACGTAAATATTTGAACATAGAAAAACTAACTTACACTACAAAAAGGCATTTGAATATACACTCTATCATTAGCACCATCGACGAAATTAATTGGGTTGTCAAAAGCAAAACAAGGGTTTTATAATGATTTTATACTTTTTTGTTCTTATTGTAAGATAAACGACTGGCCTTATCGAGGAGGGTGGCTCCATAATTAAAATTAAAATTCATGTCAGATTTATAAATGTTCCCGGTTTCCAATACATTTAAGTGCTCGTAATTGAAATTTTGTGTTATATCATTTTTATGGTGAAGTTTTAAAGTTGAAAATGAGAAATACTGTGTTGAATTCGAAATCAATTTTATAAATTATATTTTTTGTTCTTTAATTTTATAAATAAATCTAATTCTAAATTATATTATAAAAGCTTCACACTGTATCCTTAACATAGCAGGTTAGACAAAGGGAACCTGGGAACGTAGTGTTTCCATTAAGATACTTTCTTTTCACAGTTTTATCCGAATTCTGGAGTAATTGCTTGTTGAGTGGCGCAATTAAGCGCCGCGCTTCGTTACCAGAACATGGAAATGAAAATACTATATACTTTATTTCCTTGAATGAGAATCGATCCCACAACCCGCTTGTGACCGTGCGGCACAAACTAAATTAGGTTATGCATATATAATTGTTATTAAACAGAAATGGTAGAATAAAAAAAAATGCTTCTCTTACGAACGAGATGTAAGACTTCAGTATTAAAAACTACTTGTAAGAGTAACAATCATATCTGAATTGAATAAACAACATTTTATAAAGATCCACAGACCTTTAAAATACATTGTATGCTATAGATATATTCTTACTTCTAAATATTTACATATTTTACTATAAAAATCGTAAAAATAGAAAATAAAAATGAAAACCGAGCAACCCTAATTGCCGGGAAGAAGGAAGGCGACGTATAATTGCTCTGATTCATAGCTGTGTAGACGAGGTATCGATTAGCTTTTTGTGAGGCGTTTAAGACCTATGGTAAATATCTATAGCTATTAATTTTATTTAGGTTTAAAGATAACTTAACTTAACTTTGCTTCACGCTTTATCCCTAGCGGGGTAGTCAGAGAGAACGGAGCGCCAAACGC
>DWAP01000007.1:0-49281 GCA_018230625.1 Heliconius eleuchia | reverse complement strand
TGGCACGCTTGGCAGAAGTCGGAACTCGCCTTGTAGTCGACCGCATTAAAGCGCTGGGTCTGAGGGTCTCGATGCCCAAAACTGAGGCCCTCCTTATCCATGGCCTTCGCAGGGGTCCTCCACGTAGGGCTACTCTGCACATCCAGGGTCATCATTTAGACATTATTAAACAACAGGAGATTATTTAATCAATGTAGGAAGGTAGTAATAAGGATAAGCTATTAACTACTTAATTTAGTTACTTAATTTTCATTATCTTTTTACTTCTTGCCTTATATCTTTTACGGCAAAATATCTCGTTTGATATAAAATCTTGAATTAAGGTGAGTGAATGCGCTTTATCGCTTTTTATCACTATTTATGAATTTCGGAACAGCAAACCGAAATTACTGGACACGGGATAATACGCAAAATTCCAGGACAATCCCGGATTTCCCTGCTATCTGGCAATACTAATGTAGGTCTATCTGTTTTCCAGCTTCACGCTGTATCCCGGTCGCAGATGAGTAGGCAGAGTGAACCTAGTGTTAAGACAGTGTTCATGTTCTGTTCAATTCCGTTCTTATGTATGCACGTAGGTTACCTAAATGTAAAGTATCGCAATTTACCATTACCTTAATAACAATTAACTTTATAAAACGTTTAATACTAATTTGTTCATCGTTATATTTCAAGTTTAAAACAGCATATTAATCGTGGCGTTATTAAATCAGGTTTTTAACATATTTCGAATCCTGTTGCGTGCATTATAAAACATGCTAGTATAACATTTAATAACATAATATTATACTTTTTGTCGTCCAGTGCCGTTAACATTAACATTTTCCGCAAACAGTTTCACTTCATTTATCATATAAAATCATGGTAGAAGTGTAAATCCTTTCTTAGAAAATCATATTAATATTTTGTAACAGTATTTAAAAGGCAGTTCTCGTTAATAATTTTATATGACTAATCATATTCTAATCAGAGTCTAAACTCTACTATAATTTTTACTTGTTAGAACATAACATTGTTTAAAAACTGACGTACTGTGTAAGTATGTATATATCTGGCTATTGGCTTTTAATACAACACGGTTCTGGATTTAATTTCCTTTTGCGGTAAGTCTATATTTAAAATAATTTTGTCAGTCACAGTCACGGTCTGATTCCATCCAATATTCAATCATCGGCATGAGCCCAATGTGAATAATGGAGTTACTTTTCTGTATGATATGATGTAGGATGCTTACGAAAATAAAATATAAATAAAATGCCCAAGCTTGCGACTGTAAACGCCATAGGTTGTAGGTTCGATTCCCACTCTTGAATATTAATTATATATCTGATTTCGAGGCTAAGCGAGGCGTTGAGTTCCACCACTCAACACTCAATGCCTCTAGAATTCGACGGAAAATAGGGAACGGAGTATCTTAACATTAGGTTCCCTCTGTCTACCCTGCTGTGTGCGGGTTACAGCGTAAAGTAAAAAAAATTATAGATACTATTATATAGGTAATATAAGACTTAAAAAGAACGATTGCTGCAAATTTTTATAAGCATTTATATCACGTAGTAACATTAGGTCTCAACTGTGAAAAATTGTTTACGTCTACAGAATGTACAAATATATTACTGTAATGTCTTCTTATTTCTCAATTTCTGTTCACTTTATATATTATTAGTTTAAAACAGTAAACATACAATACCAAAAACATACATAAAATTACATTTTATATATTCGTATTTCATTACTTAAAGCGGATAAATTCTGTGGTGTAAATTGAAATAAAAGAAATTCGTACAGTCACGGGTCACGCACGCCGCCGCCGCTTTTTCGGGTAAGCAGCATACGTGAGAACACGACGGCTAATTATTATTGTCACATTATCGTCCCTTGAGGCGTACAGTGGCGCAGAGGCACACGCGTGTGACTGTAAGCGCGACCGGTTGTGGGTTAGGTTCCCTCTCGACAATATGAAGTGATTAATATTAATTTTCGCTCTGGTGTCGAAGCGAAGCGCGGCGTTGAGTTCCTGCACTCTGCACCCAATATCTGCGGAAAATCGGGAGCAAAATCATAACACTACATAACACTGTTCTGCCTACCCTGCTGTGTGCGGGATATAAAACTCTAAAAAAACGGTAATTATTTTGGGTTAGAAAGGTATAAACGGGTTAAAAATGCATATAATTGAGATTAACTGCAAGCGCGTTTCACAGACTGTCGGAACAATGTGTAGGTTTAATTTGGTCGGGTAATACGCGTAGATGTACGCATAGTCCCGCAGTGGCGCCTGAAACTTGGAACCTTGAACCGCCCGCCCCATACCACCCGCGGCCTGCCGCCCTCCCACCTCCGGCCTCGAAAAACCCGCCTTCTGTTTTCTAAATCAGTCCTCCCCCCCCCTGCAACTAATTTCATGTTACTATTTTTTTTTCATATATTTAAATTAATATTGTAATATAGGTTAATTAAATATGTATTTTTATAGATTATATTATTATATATTATTTTATTTTGTACTTGTTTTTTTTATAATCTTTGATTATTTATAAAATATTATATTAAATCTCTTATGTAAAACGAAGCGATATTTTTTTTTAATTAAAATAAAAACACATTTTCAATTTATAGATAAAAACATATTTTCATTTTCAAAATATTTTCTTTAATCAAATGTATAAAAAAAAAAATATATTTAGTAAAAAGGATATTATGATACTGCTGTAAAAGTTAACGATTTTGACATTTTCGTAACGGATCATGAGTCAAGCGACGCCATATTGATTTTTCCATTCTACTACAATTTAGCACGATTGGCTTAATGTCCATACAGATCCATTTTTGAACATTTGTTTTTTATTACAATACCTGCCTAATAACCAATTTATCCACAAAGGCCATCCCTAAATGTTATTTAAGGTGAAACTTAATTACATAATTATATTTACTCTAAGCTATAACATCTTTACTCTTTTTACAAACTTAGTTCTACTATATATATTAATATTCGAAATTAATAAAAAAAATATATTTCAACTGACATTTATAGTTAGTTATCTAGTGACACATAACATCAATACAATAAATTGTCACTAACCCATGCATAGTAATTAAAAAAAAACCCACCCTGTACCTAGAAAGGGGGTTGTCTTGCGGCGCGGTCGTCGGTGCGGCTGGCACGGTTCGCAAGTAGGTCACCGATGTAGGCGAGTACACTTGCGGCCAGAGTGATTATCACCTTTGATTTTGCATTTATTTACACGAACCCGTCTCGGGTCAATTTATTCGTCCCCGATGATGCATTACGATGCAGATTTAGGTTCCATTTCATATTTAGGTTCCTTTGTTTTAATTGTTTTATGTAAAATTTGTTGAAAAGTTGTATTTTGGTTACGATCTCGACTCCGCCCGTTAAGCAAACTGATAAATAGAATAAGCGGTGGAATAGAGTGTCTTTACACTAGGTTCCCTCTGCCTACCCTGCTGTGTGCGAGATAAAGCGAATGATGAAAAAGATTTTAATACAATAATATTTTCTGAATTCGAAATTCCTAAGACTAGCGTTTAATTAAACAAACCTTTCAGTTTTATAATATCAGTATAGATACAAAAAGAAAACTTAAGATTGCTTGAACATCTTGAATTTACTTTTAGGCAAAACTAACTGACCTTACTATACAGGTCAACCATTATGACAAATTGGTAGTTAGCTAACTCTGTCGTTAAGTTGTTAAAATCAGAAGTTTATTCGTCAAAAATATGAATATTTTTTACAACTGAAAGTTGGCACATTTTTTTTACAATTTGCTATTTAATTCACCTGTTGCTATAATATGTATGTATCGTATTTTGTACTAGGTATGTCGAGTTAGTAGATGTAAATAAAATGTTATATATAACAAAAATATTTTTTTTTCTCTTAACTTTTCTCTCTTTTATGTTGAATAATTAATATTTTTAGGTATTAAGGCATAACAACTGCAATGCAGTGTTCCATGTTGTCAAATGATATAAATGAAAGCGAATTCTTTGTTGACTGATTAAGGTCATCTACGCTATGCATCTGTCACATCATATGTAAAGTATTTTTAAGCTTCACCCTGTATCTCGCACATAGCAGGCTAAAGAGGGAACCTAGGAACCCAGTGTTGAAACTCTTCGTTCCCAATAAGACACTTCCGTTCTCCACTTTCCGCCGATTTTTTAATTATGGCATTGCGTGTTAAGTGGCGGAACTCAACGCCGCGTCTTTATGCAAAATAGCTAGAATTCAAAGTAATTTGACATATTGTGAACATATTGAAAGAAGGTTCGTCGCAACTTTGTCAATTTAGACAAACAAGATAGCATCAATAGTCTTTATACAAACTTATACTAAGAACAGAACTACAGTCTCTAATTTTTTTACGGTTCAAGCTGTATGTAAACCGCATGTAACAGGGAAGGCAGAGGGAGCCTAATGTTAAAACACTCCGCTCCACACTTTTTGCCGAAGGCATTGCTTGTTGAGACGGAACTCAACGACGCGCATTGCCTCGAAGTTAGAGTGAAAAAAATATTTAATTTCCAGGAATGGGAGTCGAACCCATAACTTATCGCGTCTACAGCCACACCCTTGTGTCTCTGTGCTACTGGCCTCAAATAAATGGTAAATAATCTTTGAAAATTGTAATTAATATAATTAAATCTAGCTTCACGCTGTTCTCAGAGAGAACAGAGCGCCAAACATTACGATCCCTTCATACCTCTTTCGCTTCGTCCACCATCATCAGCCTCTTCATACATGTTCTCCAGGGAGTCCTCATACTTTTTACGTCACCTTCTCCCAGTATCTTTGATATAGTGTTTTCGAAGGTCAACCGAGGTCTCCTCCTATCCTATCTCCTATCTCTCGTACCGCTCACTTTTCCGTCGTTCATTGCGGTAAGCGATAAGCTAAACTGACTCTGCATATCCTGCGAAGAGCGCGCATCTCCACAGCATTCATCTTGCTTTCATTATTCTTCTGTCTTCCTTTCATTATTCTTCTTCTGTAATACCCACGTTTTGCTGCCGTATAACAGCGTCGGTACCAACTCTGCATTGTGTGCGGTCAAACGTGCAACTGTGCTGACATTTCGCTGTATCATCAATGCAGCTAAGGTTCTATTTACCCTGTTACTGGCAGCAATACGCCTTTCCACATCCATCTCGTATCTTCCGTTTCTACTGTGTATACTTCCCAAATATCACTTCATTCACTTGTTCTAATATATTACCATCCACACTGATATTGTATTCCGTTCTTTCTTCATTTCTTTCAAATACCAGAATCTTAGACCATTATTAATTTGGTTATTTGTTTGTTTGGTACATTATTTGTTTGGTGTTTTTGCAGCTTATAGTCTTTCTTTCTTTTTTATCTCTTTTATAGTCCTATCCTTGACCTGATTCCTTACCTGAGGCTTTATAGTCTGGCCATGCTTTCTTCTTTCTTTTTACAGCATCTTTCACCTCACCATCCCACCATTCATCGCGGTTTTTGCTAAAACCTCTTTTCCCTTTACCACACATTAAAATATTTATATTCAATGTGAAAATCGATAATACAGTGAAATGATTATATTAAACGGTTTCATTACTGTGCGTGGGTGAAGTACCAGCTGTCCATTCGAGAGAGATATGCCCCTTTAAATATAAAACAATTTAATTTAGTTCCGCTTGCGTTATTTCTAGACTGAATTTAACTAAGTTGGATAAATTAATTAAATTATTTAAATGTCATGATACAAAATGAAATAGAGACCTTCGTGGCGCTACCTGCTACACCACAACTGAGCAAAATGTGACTGTAAACGTGACAGCTGTGGGTTCGATGCCCAATCGATGAAATGAATTATTTAAAATTTTACTTTCTTCGCTCTGGTGTCGAGGCAAAGCGTGGCGTTGAGTTCTACCACTCAACACGCAATGTTTCCAGGATTCCGCGGAAAATAGAGAACGGAGTGTCTTAACACTAGGTTCCCTTGCCGTCCCTGCTGTGTGCGATATACAGCGGGGTATGACGCTAAAAATAATTTAAAACATAATTACTTGTACAGAATATTTAGGTGTGGAAATTGAAATGTTATTGGAACGGTTGATATCTGAATTGACTTTTGTCGGAACGATGAAATGCCGTAAGGTGTTTTCTCACGGCATTCCGCTAAATATAAATCTAAATTCGAGTGACATCCAATAGCTTTTATTCAAAGACAATATAACTCAGTTACCCTTTTTTAACCAACATTTTGGTAATAAAACTAAAAATTTAACTTCACACTGTATAGCATAACTACTAGTAAAAATTGAGGCTAAAATTAATTTGGGTCACGTAGTTAGCAATATCTATATCAATGATATCGGTTTTTATACGATAAAAAGATTTTTCCCACTTTCCAACGGACATTGTCTGCGTCCATAGAGACAAGGCCACAAAATACGGCACGACATTGATCGCGCAAAATCAGCTTGCCTTTTACAATAGCAACTGATGGAGGTTTTTCAGTAAGTTTTATATACATTTTTCTCATAAAAATAGGGGTTTTAATTTGTATGTTGTATGATTGTTATACTGTAACTGGAACAAGTACAAACTACTTAGAATTGGAAGAAAATTAAATTAAATAAATAATAATAATAGATCCTTTTTTGTTAAACTTCTATGTTAGTATCCATAATATAGTAGTAGGCCAGTCGTGGTGCAGGGACACAATGTGTGACTGTAAAATTGACTGGTTGTGGGTTCGATCCCCACTCGAGGAAATGAAATATTTATTTACGTTTATATTTTGATTTCAAGCTAAGCGCGGCGTTGAGTTCCGCCACTCAACAGGCAATACCTCCAGAACTCGGCGGAAAGTGAGGAATGGTGTTTCTTAACCCTAGCTGCTAACCCTTCTGTGTGCGAGATACAGCGTGAAGCTGATTTATTTATTTGTATATTAAAATATATTACTTAGTATGTAAAAATATAATAAAAAAATCAAATTCAAAATATACAAAGTATTGAGGAGTAAGTCCATAATTATCATTATTAGCACGAAGCAAAACATATTAGTTTATCAATCACTAAATCGTTTGTTCAATGTTTATATAAATATTCTATGATTTCAGTTTCATTTAAATTTACCAACCTATCTAAGTTCAATAACTGCAATACTAATAAAAATGCAGATATTATATAAAAAAAAATTATGCATTATCCAAAAAAATAGCAATTAGCGCTGTTTCTTGTTTAGTTATCTCTTTGTCTAGAATTGAAAGTTCGCTCTTCTGGAACTGCCGCACCACGCCACAACGCTTTATAAAGCCTCGCTGGTACACTATAGCCCGCAGCCTGTGACTGTCGCACGTCGCCTAGGTGTCACAGAATATGGAACATGGGCGGTCGGGGCCATTGAAATATATCTCTTTCACGTACCCTTTGAAATACAACCTTTTCATTTATGTAAGGAAAAGCGTGGTTGAAACATTTTTCATGAAAATAATGCTAGATTAATATCGCTATAGTGTTTAAATGTAGAGTTGGTCTCGTATAGTTTTACAGTAATGTTTTTCTAAACGATAATGACTGCGAAACTGAAAACTCTCAGTCGGTTTTAATTATATTAATATTTTGTATATAAATGTGAAATGTTTTAAGTCACTCATGGAAATAGTGCTTTTGTTCATATTATGATTTATAACTTTAATATGACTGATATCATGTTACTCTACATAATATGTACGTTTCTGTTACAACTCCCAACGTGTGGTGGTAATTAATTTATACTTATTTAGAAAAAGTAGTAGTATTGAACGTAGCGGAACTTGAACACGCGTCTCCTGGAAACCGACCAGGCGCCCAGACTACTAAGCCATACGTTCAATTTTTTATACGTTTCCTAAATAAGTATTTTTCTTTCCTAAGTGTGGAATAAGACTTTAAAAATGTTAAAATAAATATTTTATTTTCTGCAGAATTCTGGCGGCAATGCATGTTGAGTGGTGGAACTCAACGCCGCGCTTTGTCCCGTTACCAGAGCGAGGAAATAAAAATATGAAATATTGAATTTATTCAAGTGGGAGTCTCGCCCACAACCTGTCGCGTTTACATTAGCATGCTTGTGCCCTTGGCTGCCCCCATGCTGCAACAGAATAGTAAAATTCTTTCAGAAACTACAAAATTAATTTACTTTATCTCTCAAATATATCCGATTATCTGATGTAGGACCATCAGATTCAGATCAATTACTGATTATCCTTAATCAGTAATTGATGCAATCTTCTTCTTAACTAGAAAACAATCTTTGCGTAAATTTCTATATAACACCTTTCGTATGTAAAAGCTTGTCTTATATATCTCATAAAATGCCAATAATAAAACATCGGGTCGTTGACGCGAAAAAATGAATAGTATGGTTAATATTGACTCTAAATAAACCACTATCCACCCTCGCTTCCCTGCGGTAAACAAATGATATGACTAACTAGAATTTCAAAATAAATCTGAATTACTAACTAACTATTTCCATATTCTTATTAAAATAAAAATATTGTCATTGATTCGTTCATATTTGTTTTATAACATATTTTCGGTTGATTCGTTTACTTAATTGCTAAAAAAATAGAGTTTTATATTGAATTATAACTATTGAGAAAATAAATGAAATAAAATTAACAGTGTTGTGATAGTAAGAAATATATCATTTTGATAAATGCAAAATTGCTGATTGATATCAAACTCGTGATTGGCTACTTAGTGAATAGTAAATGAGACATTTAAAAGCATCACAAGAACAAAATATTACTTATTTTTATAGAAAATGTGGCGTGGTGCAGTGTGACTGTAAACGCAAAACTGGTCGTGGGTTCGGTCCCCATTCGAGACAATTAAATATCGCTCTGTGTTGACACCAGTCAACAATTCCTCCAGAATTCGGCGAAAAGTGTCGAACGGAGTGTTTTAACACTAGGTTTCCTCTGATTATCCTGCTGTTTGAGGGATACAGCGTGAAGCTGATGTAATTTGATTTAATTTTAGAAAATAATGATTTGTTATAGTCATTGACTTCTAATTGGTTAACAGCTTAGATATAAAATTATATAAACTTACACATTTTAATATAATACTCCTAGGTATATATTTAATACTCCTAGGTGATCTATAGCCTATAGAGGCATCTTTAGTTATTTTTTAAAACTTTTTTGTTTATAATGTAATGCTCTTCTAAATATGTAGTTATGCTGTTGTACAAGAAAAGTTTGTAAATTCAAATCTGTTGTACTATACTCACATAATTTCTATTTTAATAAACTTGATGTATTGTTTTTTATATATCACATGTTCACGTCAATATTAATAAACAGGCATACTACAAAAAAATATTTTTTTGAGGTTAAAAAAATTGGAACTGATTTTGTGATTTTATCCCAATGTACAATCAAGGCTTAGATTTGTGTGGTTTGAATAAAACGTCTGCTGTTGTTTATTTCTGTCACCAAAACTTTGATAGGGTTTCTTCAAACAAAACTGCATATTTTAACTAAAAAAAATTCTTTTTGTAAATGTCATAGTGAAATTTAGATGCTTTCAAACAATACTGAACTAACTGGTTCCTCATCAGTAAACATCCTTTTCACAGCGTTATTGGGATTGTACATGACTGTTGTATTGTCGCTTTCTTGTTTATCTAGACATGACAGCCCATCAAGCATTTTGAAATACTAAATTCTTCAGCTGCCTTTGGAATTGGCCTTTGTTGTTTTATCTTCTTTTAGCTTCTTTCACGATATTTATATTGGGCTAAGTCTTGTTACTTTCCTCTTGTTTCTTGGTATCTAAAATAACAAAAATAATAGTTGGGACATTCCCAAGGTACAAAAATATGACTGAAATTTGTTTTGTTGTATGAAAATTGTTTTGTTGTATCAAAGAAGTGAAGTCCTGTAAACTGATTGAATAATCCATCAAAAAACAGCAAAATAAATAAGCTAATAATGTAAAATTTTATAGTAATATGTAAGTACTCGTAGGTACAACATTTATTACATTTTAAAGTACATTAGAACTTAAATTCATAATTGACGCTAGTACATAAATGGTTGTCTGTATCAAATACCCATTTCTAACAAATGTTTTCAATCCTGTACGCGTTCAATTTCCCCGACTGCGATCAATACTGAATGTATCGATTTATTTGTAGAGTTTCATTGTTCTCAGAATAGAATACTTTTTATTCATAATATGTAATTATATACCATAGTGACGTGCAACATAAACTATTTTTTAAATTTTCCACTGTATCCGATACTAACTCGAGTAAGACCTTTCAATGCAGGCGTCTATTTTTGTAATTGAACTATTTTATACATTGTTTCAATATTATTTTTAATTACATTTTATACAATTTTTTTTTTAAATCGTGAGGCCATTCATGCCCTAGGGGCATAAGAAATTCACTACTCAACACGAAATGCCTCCAGAATTCCAGGGAAGTACGAAACGGAGTATCTAAAAATTAAGTTCCCAAGTTCCCTCTCCATCCACCGCGATGTGTAAAAGATAAAACAACAGAAATAGCTCGTACATTACTATGTTTATTTAATACAAAAAGAATATAAGATTGTTATCCCAGCGAGTATATAAATATGACATCCATTAATGCCACATTAAATTCCTCATATATTCTACACAATAGTGATAATGTCAGTAGCTATAGCGTGGTTCTATTCATAGAAGTTTCTAGATCAATACTATATACTAGGGAATTTAACCTCGACTGTATACATGCTAAACATAAATTTATAACTTTGATAAGCGTGCGCGAAATGCCTTCACACAGTGTATTGTGTTGCACTGCGAGATATAGCTAGAAACAGAAAAAATAAAAAAAAGTCATTAACATAAAAAAAACCTAATGCAAAGCTCTCAAGTGTCTGTTGCACTACTTTAAAAAACGATATATGGAAAATAAAAAATATATATTTCCCTACAAAAAGGAGCAGTCGCGGCTGAAAGGCGCGCCACCTCTCCATTAGGAGAGGAGGTCGGTCCCTCGACGCGCAAATTTAAAGAGTCAGGTAAATAGAAAGTTGAACGACCTCTCCGGTACGTCATGTTATGTTTGCGGGAAGCCATAATCGTGTAATGAATACCGTCACCTACATATATATATCGCATTCGCTATGATAACAATTTTTGTAGAGCTGTTTAGATCGTTTCACGTTTTTTTGTATTTTTTCATTTAGGTTCATTTGCCAACAAATTGATTATATAATTTGCATATTCAATTAGGAACAACTTGTTTTCATAATTCTGGGAAAGTGCCACCCTACGTGGCTGCTCGAGAGGATGTCATTGGCGGTAAAAGCACCCCCCGCGGGACTCGAGCCTATGCTTGCAGACGTAAACAGAGCGTCGAATTATTTTATTATAAGATTTAAATTTAAGAAATTTAATTTCAATATTTCAAGCTAGATAGCACCATTATCTATGGCTTTGATCTATAGTTTTTTTTTGTCTATTGTTACTAAGAGTTGTTGCGAATGTCTTTTTTGAATACCTCGAAGAGAATAAATAAGTTTTCCAAAGTAATCGTTTTTAATTAGTAATCTATAATATAATATTTACATTAAAATTTAAGTATATGTCCTCTAACATTCTCGATAAGTACCCGTTCAAGAATATGTATGTAAAAAAATTGTAAAATATCACCATGCAATTTTCAATATTTTTTTGGCACAGAATTCCTTATTGTGACTTATTTTTTAAGAGATAGATATACAGTGTCGCGGAGTTACGGGTTTTGGATCAAATCAAATAGAATGTTTTTATAGCACAATGCACTTGGACATATTTAACTACTTCTAAAGCGCACGCGGTTATAGTTATTCGATAGCATTTATAACTTTTGTTATTTAAGGTGAACTAAGAATTGAACCGTAATGTTATATAGCCTATGGCACTCCTGAGGAATGTACTTTTAATACAAAATAAAATCGATCAGTAGATCCAGAATTCAAACAAACAAATTACAAACATTATACAAACATTTAAACAAACAAACTCTTACGCTTTAATATAATATATTAAAGCGTAAGACTTTGTTATAGATATATAGATTTAAATTTTTACTCAGTATATTTCCTACGATTAAAATGTCGTTAGTGTAAACGGTTTTATTTTTTTTAATTAAAAAAAAGGAAGCCATTATTTTATTTGGTTATCGTTCGATTAAAAGTAAGAAAAATGTATATTTTAAAACGTTTACGTCTCTTTAGCTTAAATTGACATATGGCCTGATGCCTGATGTTGAGTTTCATCAAACGACATGCAATGTTTGGTAAGTAAGCTGGAATTGAAGGACAGTATAACCTACCACTAGTATGTAATGTTTGCTTGCCCTGAAGTGAAAATGATGAGGATGATGATGCAGTTCAATAAAATACAATAAATTAACTTCTACGAAATTTCTCGTAGGATATGAAAAATAAAACAACTTCAGACTGTTTCCCACATTTTTTTGACTAATTTAAATATTTAAAACAATATTGGGTACTTCAGTTGTGCAGGCTTACAAATATAAAATGTAAATGGATTGCTACTATATATGTTCTGTACTCGCTCTACTACCTTATACTCGATAAGCATCTTTTTGGATATGAAAATAGAGCTTAGTTAAAAAGTGTGCTAAGTGTGCTGGCACTAGCGCTGTAATAACGAAAGTAAGTTTCCTGTCCGCTATATCGAGCGTAAAGTGAACTCGCAAATCGAGGGGTCATGCATCAGGTTATCTGCCGGTGACCGGGTCGGGGGTCGGGGGTCAGGGATCGATCGACTCCATCGCGGGCCTCTAGCCGCTACAGCGGTAAACGCCAATAAAACATTTGTACCAGGTCGTATGCGAAACACGAACAAAGGAACCATTGCACTTACTAGTACTTATATGTATATGACCCATTATTAACCTCATGTTCAATTATGCCTCCATACAGCGAAAAAATCTATAGAAAAATGTTGGAAGAGGTTAGCGATGTGTGTTCGTCGCGTATAGCAAATTGTGTGTGGGTGTGTATCAACAGCTCTTTTTTATCAATCGCGTTAGTATTTCTAACGAACTGAAGAATAAGCTCGTTCGCAACGGTGCGTTGTTGGCCCGCATGTAGCAACTTCAAGCTCTATCCCACACGTAGCAGAGTAGGCAGAGGGAGCCTAGTGTTAAGGCACTCTGCTCCCCGCTTTCCTCCGAGTTCTGGAAGCATTGCGTGTTGAGTGGCGGAACACACGCTATGGTGTTGAGGCAAAACGCGGCGGGAGTTTTGCCTCAACACCAGAGCGTTTTTTTACATGCTTGTGCCTCTACGTCACGACGGCTTCATGATGTATGTATTTTATTATGTCAATAAAAGAAAAAAAAATTACAATCATACTTGACCATTTTAATTACTAAGGGGCTAAATGAATTGGCGGCTCACCTTAGTTTTACGCCATATTGAATCACTCTTGGATCATAAACGGCTCTCTACCATTAGAAATCCCTAAGCGGGACGCGCCTGTATAGAAATAGCTAAATCTTATAGGACAAATTTACATTTATATTGAATCGAGGATAACCAATTTCTATAAATTAGTTACAAAACAGTACAATGGTAATTTTTGTTCATGTTTATTTTCTTATATTATTTATTTTTATTATTTAAATGCTGGTTTATTTTTATTATTTAAAAACAAAACTTAAAACTATATTGTTTAGGTAACGTCGTCGTAACGGTTCTTATAAAACTTCAAATTTAAGTTTGCCGGCGTATGTATGATATGCGCAACAAATACAAGGTTATATTGATTGTTTTCCATTTTTTAGATTTTCCCGTTCCTCGTATACTACCAATGATAGTTTCAAAATGTATAACTTACATTTGCAGCTGGCAGATATAGCATTTCAAAACATTTTAATCTTTCAAATGTTTGTTTAAGAGTGATTTTTATATTAAAATATCTCTCATTGTTGTAGTTGGCGCCAAATTACAGTTTTTGCCTTTCACTGAAAACACGAGCGGCCGTGCTCAAGTGCGCAAAACATGCTCTTGTTAACCGACTTTAATCTGCGCTCTTGCTAGTTTTAATTATCTGTTTTCATTGCCACTATTTTAAAATATTGGATATTTTTTACATTTTACTAAGTTACTGTTTTTAAAATCGGGCTTTGACCATAAAATTGAAAGATTGAAGAATACCTAGTATACCTAGTTGCTGAATCACATCTATAAATATCAATGATCATTTTCGTATTAATAATTCTACAAAAATCCATTTTAAATTGTATCAATGTTAAAAATATTGATATTTAATAATGTTTTTAATGTGTATAGAAGTTCTATAATAAAATCATAAAAATGTTGTTAAGAATACACAGTTTGTTTTCTAACAATGTATTTTTCTCTTTGATGTGATAAATGTATTTATTTAGCTACTATTGAAATAATAAAAAGTTATATATTTTTAAGTAAAATAAATCATTTGTAAAACATAGACGTAAATATATAGCGTCGTTAAGTATTCTTTATTTTTATTAATATGTTGATATTTCGGCTATAGCTCGGGCTAATATTTGATCAAATAAAAATTATAGAAAATGGTTACTAAATATATAAATAAATGTTTCAATCGAGTTCTAGTTCCATTTCAAATACTCACAAAATCTAACGGCTAATTCTTTAGCTTTAGCTGGTGGCCAACAATGTTCCATTTTATGAAGTGTTTAGAGTGAAGTTAAGCTTATTGTCTCAACTTGTTGTATATACTTATTTATTTGGTTAATTGCTCCAAAATTTACATAACGGTAATAATAAAAAGAGGCTTTAATTTACGCTGTATCCCGAACACAGCAGCGGCAGAGGAAATCTTCTGCTTAAGCATTCCACTCCGCCGTATTCTGGAGGTATTGCATGTTGAGAGGCGGAACTCAACGACGCGAACGAACTCAGAGTGAAGAAATTAAAATATTAAATATTTCATTTTGTAGACTGGGAATCGAATCCATACCCTGTCGCCTTTACAGTACACAGGAGTAGGAATTTAATTACTTTATGTTTTGTTAGGATGCCAATTAACGGTTAAAAATCTAACAACAATATAATATACTTTACGAGAACTTTTAGAAATATTCTCCTTTTACTGTATATGTACGTCACGGACTCACGGTCCTAACATTTCTGTATCACACAATTTAGTATGTCAGAGTTCATCGCTGGCTAATATAAAAAGTCATTGTGTTCGAGGCCGTCGTGGCGCAGGGGCACAAAGGGTGTGACTGTAACGCGACGTTTGCGGATTCGATCCCCTCTCGAGGAAATGGAATAATCATTTAAATTAATATTTCCGTTTCTTTGCTCTGATGTCGAAGTAAAGCGCGGCGTTGAGTTATGCCACTCAACACGCAATGCTTTCAGAATTCGGCGGAAAGTGGGGGAGGGTATTACTGTCGTAACACTAGGTTCCCTTCTGCCTACCCTGCTATGTGCGATATACAGCGTGAAGCAGATTTGATTTTACTTTGTTAGAAGCTACCTTTCACTGTTTTATTCAGTCTTAAAGCGTCTTAAATATCTGACAAATATGTTTAGGCGTAACCTACTTTTACCTGCACCACATAATATAAAGTTAGCCTCAAACGTTGTAGTATTAAAATAATTAGAAATATTTTCGTTGTAGTATGCTAACGTGGCTCACGTAATTATGGCAAGCACTGAGGTCGTTGAGAAATCAATAATAATCAAGACCTTGCAAATCCTGCCTGTATAAATTCCTTATTTCATATATTTCAGTTGTAATGGTAATAAAAATATAAATAAGTTTATATAACAAAGTATTTCGTTATATAAACTTATTTATATTTTTGCTAAATTTAGCTGAAATTAATATCAAATATTCAGGTAATATATATGGTCCATGGAATCTTCAGAAAAAATCAAGCTTTTAAGTCAATACGATAAAAACATACATTGATTTTGCTGCATTTTGTACGATATTCGCTGCGTATTTCAAAATCTACTTCCCGTAAACTGAAAGTTATAAAATTTGGCATGAAGTGAGAACTTAGAATAGAAATAAAAATCCCCAAAGTGAAAATTTACAAGTATTTTACAGAAAAAAAATCATTACAAACTTATAATTGTAGTTAATTTCATACAAAATTAGTGTATATTCGTAGGCATATGTTTGTAGAAACTTAAGTTTGTCAAATTTTATAAGTTGGACTTCCTGTTGAGCTGCAATCCTGTACGGTTACTTAACCGGTTATTTATTTATTTATAATTTTTAATAATATATTTTTAGTCATTATATACGATGACAATAGTTTTTTAATTAGTTAAAAAATATAACAAACTTTGAAACTGAATTTTATAATAATACAGTTCCTTTTTTTACGGCCTGCTCTATTCGGAAAATAATATACAAACATCGTTCGTACAATTCGAGTCACATTGTTTTACTTAGAACGCACATGAAAGACAACGGAGCTTGTTAAATAGTATAATGGATACAACATTTATTTAGATTTTTTCTTATAATTTAATATATTCTTAATTATACTTTATTTAAAATACATTACATACAATTATGCATCCAACGAAGCATGAAATTTCATTTATATTATTCAAATTTCCATTTCAGAGACAACCCGCTTTAGTATAAGATATAAATAAATCAAATAAATCAGCTTCACGATGTATCTCGCAAATGGCAGTGTAGACAGGGGGAACCTAGTTTTAAGACATTCCATTCCACACTTTCCGCCGAAATTTACTAGTTATTGCGTTTTGGGCGGCAGTACTCAACGTTATGCTTTGCCTCGAAACCAGAGCGAAAAATTGACAATAATAAATATTTAATTTCCTCGAGTGGGAATCGAACCCCCAGCCGTCGCTTTTACAGTAATACCTTGTGCCCTTGCGCAGCGACTGACTAAGATGTAATAAACGATAATTCAGTACCTCGTATTCTTTGTTGGATTTCGAACAAATTGCATTGTATGCAGTGTAACTGAGCCGTTTAATCTCTATTATGCGGGTGAGCCATTCTGTGGGCAATGGGCTTTGAAGTAATACCTAAATCCTCTTACTCCTTGACACCGCTTCAAAATCAGATCATATGGAAAAGTGCAGTAAGCTTCCATATTAAATAACTAGCGACCGTCTTGCGGGTTCGCCCGCTTGAACTACTCAATTCGTCTACTAAATTGAATAATTTTCATGTTCTAATAACATTATCGGTTAAAGACATTTGTAAAACTTTTGTATTTATGAACTGAGGAATTGAGATAAAACTTTATGAATTGAATTGAAGACTTTATGAATTGAAATAAAATTGTTGTAATTAAATCGTAAGGGAAGTTTGTTAAATACGCTTTAAAACTTATTAAGACTGCATTTACATCGGTCAAGCCGTTTCTGAAATTAACGTTAACAAAAGACAGACGGACAAAATTTCGGTTCTGTTACGTTGTTAAATGCACCCCAAAACAATTTTTGTTCTGTTCTAAAACCTCTCTAAGAATGAAAACAAAATATGTATAATCGGCTTGTTAACTTAGCGTTGTCAATTTAAAATATTTATTTTCCTAAATAACTAAAAGGGTGAAGATACATACGGGTGTAACATTCGGCTTATTAGCTTGTTGTGGTTTTCACTCTAATGTTGTTTACTGTGTTAAATTTAAAATAAATTAAATCAGTTTCACGCTGTGCCCCGCACACAGCAGGATAGGCAACAGAGGAAACGAAGTGTTAAGACACTCCGTTGTTCAATTGACCGTTTGAGGCCGTCCTAGTGCAGAAACACAAGAGTGTGACTGTGACGCGACGTTGGTAGGTTCGATCTCCACTCGAGAGAATATATTATATATATTGTTTTAATATTGTCCTTTCTTCTCTCTGGCACCAAGGCAAATCCCGGCGTTGAGTTCCGCCACTCAACATGCAATTTCTCCAGAATTTGGAGAAACTCCCTGTACTCAATGTATTTATGTTTTATTTTTTATTTCAATAAAAGAATTTTTAGTTTGTTATTTTCAGAAGTGATAAATTAAAGGAAAATCTGGTAACAAAACGAAAAATAGTAACATAATTGTAAAATTGTTTTTTATATTTAAATGTATAAAACAACACTATATGTTGAGAAAGGGAGAGCCTCTGGCTGTTGATAGCGAATGCTAAAAGTTCGACCCCCACTCCGGGGAATGAACTGTTTTTATTTAACGGCTCTCGTTGACAAAAAAAACTACGCTAAACTAACTTCGCGCTTTGTCCCTAGCGGGGTGACTGAAAATGTCTTGAAACTTGAGACCTCTGCTTACTGCTTACTACTACGGTATGTAGGAAATAGTGTAAAGCTGAAAAATGAAATAATATATTATCAGGTTCATGCTGTATCCCGCACACAGCAGGGTAGGCAGAGGGAACCTAGTGTTAAAATACTCTTTTCCCCACTTTCTGTTAAATTCTGGAGGCATTTCGTGTTGAGTGGCAGAATTCAACGTGCTTTTTGTGGAGTGGAGTTAGAACTTTTAGAGCCACAACAAGAATCATAAAAAACCCTTTTATAGTTAAAACTATAATCATAAAAAATATCTATTATAGTATTTTTGGAATACTAGGACAGTAAACTGTAGAATAAACTTATGAGTTATTCTGTCTCGACGTTCGACGCCGACCTGTCTGGAAGAATTTGGCTTCTACTTCTATTTTGGCAATCTTATAATATTCTTTCCTTTGGATACTTAAAATGAGGTTATTAGTGATGATAAATATATCAAGTACATATTATTTATAAATTGCACTAATAAAGGAATCTGTAAGTATACCTAATATCTTATAACAATATTTTCTTTAAATATAACAAAGATCGATGAAAACGAAAACGAAAGTAAAAAATTAACGAAATCCAAATAATAAATTAAAAATGTTATCAAAGATCGACACGATCCATACAGCTGTATGAAAGAAGGATTATTTTAAAAACGTTACATAAACATGTCTGTGGGGTAGTACGCATGCGCAGTGAGGGCCAGCGACTGCGGGCACTCCGGCTGCGACGGTCACACTCCGACGGGTGTCTTGCTTTGTTCCTCCCACTCTATACTACTATATAGTTTACATTGCTGGTCTAATAATCTGGTGATTTAAGTGAAATGTGCTCTCGGAGCTGGTGATATAATAAGCAAATATTGTAAAAGATTGTGATAATGTTTTCGGTTTTTAAGTTAATTGACTTAAATCAAAAAGTGTCTTCTAGATTAGGCACAGGAAATAGGAATTATTGACAAATGGTATGTACAAATAGTATTTATCGTATTTCAGAGTAGAAATATACTAATAATATAGACGAGATTTCTTTTTGTGTTGGCCTTTAGAAAAAGAAACAAAATTATTAGCTTATAGGCAGAGAGAACCTAATGTCAAGACATTTGCTTCTCTATTTTTTGCCCGAATTTGAGACATTGCACGTTGCATGGAGGTGCCGAGCGCCGCGCTTTGTTTTGTGAGAGCTGCGAAGTATTTTTTTTATATAAGTATTACTATCTGCAATCAGTATTTAATACCATAATCAAATGAGGTGTAGTAACATCATGACTTGTAGAGGCCCTATAACAAGGTCTCTTATATTAGTACGAAACGAATCTTTTGTTCAGTTTTAGGATGTTAGGTTTCTTCAGGCGTTGGTAATGAACTGGGTCGAACACTTTTACGGCTAGCTTATTTGGATGAATAGACAAGCGAGACTTGTATCTAGAGCAAGTATTAGCTATTTTCTCTCTAATAGTAGAAATTTCTGCAAACTGGTGAACTTCGGTGTTGGTTATAAACCAGGGAGCCTTGGTGATAGTTTTCAGCACAGCATTCTGTGAGCGCTGAAGGACTTCAATGTGTGAGTTGCTGGAGCTCCCCCAGAATTGAATCCCATATTCATCCATGGGTTTTATGGCCACCTTATACACCAGCAGTTTATTCTCCAGTGACAGTTTGAAGTTCCTTCCTAGTAGCCCACACAGGCTTCTTCATCTCAATTCGCTCTTACATGGTTTCTCCTGGTTAGTCGTCAGTCGAGATGTATTAACTGAGTCCACATGAAGAAGAGGTTCTGTGCCTAAGATTATTGTAGGACAACTTCCCTGACGAAGGGAGAAAATGATATGCTAGGATTATGATGCAGTCGTTACGAAGAAATGAAAATAAATATTTTCCCAGTGGGAATAGAACCAACGACTACAGCATTTACAGGCGCAGTCCCACTATGTCTTCTCTGACGATAGTGGAGCTCGGCGTAGCGGTGTAAAGAATAACTAACCTATAATTTTGAAAACAATATATTCTCCAAAGGACCATTTAAACCTACTACCGAGACACGTCCAACAGACACTACGCCACTGCATTATAACGACAACTTTATATATCACGATGTAAGTTGACGCCATATTATGATAGCGCACATTCGTTTTGTATATAACATTTCAACAGGTCAAACTATTATCACGAAAATTTATTAGGACAGCACTTGACCGTGTTTTCTGAGCCTCGACATTTAGTTTATTCGAATTCTAAATAATTTAAACCAACAATGAAGTTTTTTGAGTTAATATTTTGCCTTATTTCACTTTTTTACCCTGCTGCAGATAGGTAGGTAGGTGAGGCTGTCGTGGCGCAGGGGCGCAAGGGTGTGAATGTAAGGCGACGGTTGTGGGTTTGATCTCCACTCGAGGACATATTTCATGTCATTTACATTCATATAAATTTATATTTCCATTTCTTCGCTGTGGTGTCGAGGCAAAGAGCGGCGTTGAGTTCTGCCCCCTTAACACGCAATACCTCCAGAATTGTGCAGAAAGTGTCTTAACACTAGGTTCCCTTTGCCTACCCTGCTGTGTGCGGAATAGAGCGTGAAGCTGATTTTTGCAGGGTGGGCAGAGGGAACCTTGTTTTAAGACACTCCGTTCCCCATTTTCCAAAGCATTTTGGAGACATTGCGTGTTGCGTCGCGGAACTCAACAAAACGCTTTGCCTCGACACCATAGCGAAAAAAAAAGGAAAATATAAAATATTTCATTTTCCCGAGTGGCAATCGAACGCACGATCAGTTGTGTTTACGATCACACTTGGTGTGCCCTTGCACCACGACTGGCCTCATAAATATGAAAAGAATAAAAAAAATACGTTCCTAATATCATTTAATAAAAAAAAATACAATGACTTAAAATATGATAAAAATATATAAAAATTTTATAATATTTTTGCATTTTTCTTAGTGTAAGTAGGGCTTTTAGCTTGCCGTGACCTAGTTTCCCATTACTACGTGATATGTGTCGTAGTAAGCACGCTTGTGAGCGTTCTTTAATTATTAATAAACACTAACTGTGCCTCTTTTCCATGTTTAATATCACTATTTTTTATACTGAATACTTGAACTTTCCGCCACATAAAGTAGATCTGAAAGTTAAAAATCAAACTAAATCAGCTTCTCGCTGCTCGCTCTCACACAGTAGGGAACCTTGTTCACCTAGTACACTCCGTTCGAAAGCCGGGAACCTAGTGTTAAGACATTCCGTTCCGAGATAGATTGCAGAATGTTTAAATTAAGCTCCTTTGCAAGCAAGCTTTCTTCACGTAGTATACGTACGTAGTGACGTTTTATTCCATTCAATTGTTAGATAGGTGACGCAATAATAGATCTTTCATATACTCAGCGAAGGCGGAAAGTACGAGACTTGTCGCCGCCAACAATCAATATACAAGAGATAAATGTACATTCATTTATCTCTTTACATTTACTACTGTTACTCAGCTAAATTTGTATTGAATTTTTGTTCATTTATTGCCTCATGTTTTCGATCTCAAGAGAAATAACGTTTTTAATACTGTTAATGTTTGATTTGTTGGGCTATTTTATTGATAAGATTTATGTTGTAAAATATTTTATGAGAATAAAAACCCAAAGAGAGGCGGCTCAAATAATGTATTTACATTTTTAATTGGCATATTTAATCATAATGAATATTAAAAATGGGTAATTTATAGTAGGAAAATAGGGAACGGAGTTGTCTTAATGGAAACGGATGCACTAGGTCCCTGGGTTCCCTCTGCCTGGCTCTGTGCGGGATACGGCGTGATAGATATTTAAATGGATGCACTGCACAGTTGCAACTGACAAGCTAGAAGAATTTCAATGATACATCCGTATGTGTGATATAAAGTTTTAGAATATTTGTCATTGAAGGGTGCCTCGAGCAAAATTAGATGTCACAAAATTTTTCAGAAAAGAGCTTCACGCCCACACACAGCAGGATAGGCAGAGGGAACCTAGTGTTAAGACACTCCGTTCTCCACTTTCAGCCGAGGCTTTTGGAGGCGTTGCGTAGACCAGAGCGAAGAAATGGAAATATAAATTTAAATAAATATTTCATTTCCACGAGGGGGATCGTACCCAGAACCGTCGCTTTACAGCTACAACCTTGTTTGTGCCTTTAAATGTTTCTTATTATTCTCAATTGAAAATCTGTAATTGGAGTTTTATTAGGTAAGTTAACGAAACGGAATCAAATTTCGATGAGTGTAGGAATAGCCTTATTTTTTTTGAAATGAAAATTTATTACCTTTAACTTGTCTTAACGGGTAGACTCGTCGACCACTGCAATGTGTTCGAAATGTCGTGTTTATAAAAATCCTTTGTATAATACTAAATGAGAAATGTTTGCCCGGCGTTGAGTTCTGTCACTCACTCACGCAATGAATCGAAAAATTTAAATTAAAGGAAAGTTTCCGTTAAGCGGAGTGTCTTAACGTTAAACACTTGGTTTCTTCTGCCTAGCCGGTTGTGTGCGGGATGCAGCGTGAAGCTAAAAAAAAGTAAATAAATATGAAATCTAAAAAACAATACGACCATTGTACTACACATAATTACCTTTACCTTTATTAACCTACAGGTTAAACTTAAATTAGCTACGAAATTCAAATTTTGATAATGATAAGAAATTAAGTAATTATTAAGAGTGGCTATATTTTATGTTATAAGTTTATTTTGACGTGATAACACCTTATAAGTAAATACACATTTATATTTGTAGTAAATTTCATACAAATCTAAGCCTATCAACTTTTATAAGTTGTACTTTGCAATGGCCTGCAATCCTGAAATTGGTAGAGAAGCTTCGATGGGCAAGTCCAACTCGCACTTAACAGGTTTTTTTTGTTAACTAGAAACAACTGCAACTGACCACGCGTCTTGCATATTTATACAATTTTATCTCACGATCTTCATGTCTTCTTCATTCTACATTCTTTTTATAATGTAAACATTATAAAAAGAATGTAGATTTTATAATAAATATATTATTAGAAATCGGAAGCGTCTATATGTTATGAAAAAGAACGAGCTTCGAAAGACGCTCGTGAAGTGTTGGCGATTGCAGGGGACTACCCTGCGTACGGTAATCAGGGGGGATTTTGACGCTTGGGTTCCGTCGCGCCGAGGCGTGGACGTACTGTGAGATAGTGCTGACCTCGTGGCCTCTTACGGTGGTTAAGAGTGTGACGTGAAACTAAGGAACGAATCGTGCCTAAAAATTGGGCATTTGCGACTATAATTGCATCGTCGGGATCTAGATGGACGCTGCGAAGGCATCGAAGAAGCGGGTGTGGATGAGAAGCATACTTACAGGGTTACTGGTAGAGTTAGAGAGGGAGTCTACACGCTCGTAATAGCGTTTGGCTAGGGGTTTGCAGAATTCCTTTAACGATTCTAACTCTTGACACAATTCCACTGCGTTTATAGTCTTTAACACTTACATCTAACCCTTTTTACCAAAGTTTGCTAACAATATATACATTCGTTATTTACATATATAAAAAAATATATATTTACACAATTGAAAAGATATATTTACAAAGGCGGGCTTTTTTTTTTAAAGAAATCTCCTCCAGCCAACCAATGGAATTGGCTGAGTGCCAAACAGCGGGATAAGATCACCGTGCAATTATAAAAATAAATGAATAAAAATACAGGAAAAAAGGAAATTCATCTAATACAATATACACAATACATTTATGCAATGTGTATAAACATACATACAAACAAATACGTATATCCGTTTATTTATTAATAATAAATTATAAATAAACATTAAGTCTACTAACTTGATTAAAATTAATTAAGTCAGTTTAGTTGCCAATTATATGTGGATGCACACGCAAAAAGCAACATTAGATACAAAGTAAAGGGGAATAATAACATACTATTAATAAAGGTTAAAGGATGTCGCCAATTTTCCCGCATTAATTTTCCTAATTTCTGCCGTTAAAGGACAAATTGCCGTTATGTAAAACGGAGCTACATTACCACATCCTGTTTACATGCGCTCTACAATGATTAGTCAGACTTTACGTGCCATGTCTCAGTCTGAGGTCACTCGTTGGTAGAAAAAAATCTTTTCTTAACAACATATAGAAAGTCAACTTATTACTGTTAATTTTTTCTCCATTTTTAGCGATGGTAGAGAAAGATATTGTGTATTACGTGACGGTACCAAGTGCTGCTCATTTATAACGGACAGGATTGAACTCACTATCATTGGGTCATCCCATTTGTAGTACTGTGTAATAACTATATATAATAACTTTTTAAAAGTTATGCTGTTGAAGATAAATTATAATAGAGATGATTAACTAAATAATATGTTTAGGAGACTAGTCATGACGTAGGAACATAAACTTGCGTCTGTAAACGCGACAAGCTGTGGACTCGATTCCTACTCAAAGAAATTAAATATATTTAATCAAATTTTTTCGCTCTAGCAAAAAAATTACGCAACATTGAGCACAGCAACATGGTTAAATTGAGCACAAATCAGAGAATACGAAAATACCAAGAGTCGATAAAAGCAAATTCATTTTTCTTGAGATTCTATTGAGAGTGTGATATTTTGGAAAAAAAATCTTCGGACTACGAGATATAGAGTAAGAAATATTGGAACTGACCACCTCTATCCACTATTTCAGTCACCCTGAATATCATAAAATTTTGATTTCGGCGACAGCTGAAACCGAGTCGATTTCGATTCGATTTTAGCTAAAAGTCATATTTCTGCCCCACAAAAAGTAACATGCAATTATTAAAAAGATTTTTTCTATACTAAGGATAGAAAAGTATCTATATACCTTTTGAAAAATAGTCAAGATGACATTGGACGATTTCCAAGAGGCGCGGGTTGCATTTTTTATATATTCTAAAAATATTTATTAATAGTAATAAATTAATAAATTATAACGATATTCTTTTCATTTCCGTATTTCTGCAGTATTATGTGTAATTGTGCAAATTGTTTACGTTTACAATAAGCAATTTTTCAATAATATCCAAAGTTGTAGATATCAACTTCCACAAAAGTTACCTTTATACTTTAAGCGCACGTCAATTACGAGCTGGAAGCGAAAATTTCAAAGTAAACGAAAAATTTTAAATTGTCAAACTTTTTGTTAGTCGAACTATAATTTAAGTATTGCCATATTTTAAGCAGCTTAGCATTTAAAATTAATATTTTTGGTCAACAAACAGTTATGCGTCACAGAATGACGTTTTTAAATTGTTTCAGGCGTAGTTGGAGTGGTGAGGCAGATGTTGCGCGCGCGCCGGAACAGTAGAGAGGAGCGCGCGCGGCCTGCACGCAACGCGGCCACCACCCGGCGCGCCCTCTAGATACAACATTGTATTATTATACGGTAGGTTTTATTTTTATTATTATATATTTAACATTTTTTTATCTTTAATTCGGTGGAAATTGGGTAACAGGTCTTAACGCTAGGTTCCTTATGCCTACCCTGCTCTATGCGGGAAACAGCGTGAAGTTTGTTTTTTTTATCTAAATTCTTAATTTATTTTATGTTAAGAACGAGGTTTTTTTACTTGTGTATACATATTATTGCTAATATGTATGTTATTTAGTGTAAATTTGTTATGAAGTATGTATCCGTTTTGAATAATATAAAGTTTAACAATTTATATTTAATATAAACATTAACTCTCGCCTACTCTCTCTGAGCTCTTAATAAAATTAAGTACTTATTTACACTGAAAAGAAGAGAATATTTATATGATAATTATAATTTATATTTATAATATTTATATAAGTAACAAATCTCATTTCCGTATGAAGTAATGAAGCCCTACAGCGGTTTATACAATTGACTATGGAATTACACTCCGATCTGTGTCGTTGTTATGCGAGGGCCTTTCTTGTAATAATATTTTAAAATTTTACCTTTCGCCAATATTTACACATTTAAAAAAAGCATTTAGGTATATATTATTAAATATGTAGGCATAATATTATAATACTAGGTAATATAGACTAAGTGTTATATCGTTCTTTACTGTTTCAGGTCGGACATGAAAAATCTCGCTTATTTGCTGGCTGTCCCTATCAGCGAGTACGTGGTGACTTTCATCTCTTTAGTAGCCGCGGCCACACTGCTCTCGTGGACGACAGGTTGTTACAAATTTTTAATGTTCTCCATTTTTAGCCGATATACTTCATTACCTCGAGTGGGAATCGAACCTACAGCGTCTCGCGCTTACAGTCACACGCTTCTGCCGATGCGCCACCATTGGCCCCATTAGTTATAAATAAAATATGTATATATAGGCCAGTAGTGGCGCAGGGGCACAAAAGTGTGACTATATAAGCCAGCTGGTTGTAAGTTCCCCACTTGAGGAAATAAATTATTTCCTTAAAAAAAATTATATTTCCATTTCTTCGCTCTGATGTCGAGACAAAGGGCGGCGTTGAGTACCGCCAATACACAAAATGCCTCCAGAATTCAGCGGAAAGTGGGAAACAGAGTGTCTTAACATAAGGTTCCCTCTGCCTACCCTGCTGTGCGCGGGATACACCGTTCAGCTAAAAAAAATATGTATTGATAATGGGGAACATAGTGTTTTAACACTAGTTACCGCTACCCATCCCATGAAGTGACGTACGTGAGTACAAAAATATAATGAAATATATACATATTTATTGTAATATTTATTAAAAAACGTATCTATAACATTATTTGCAAAACGTTTTTTAACAAACTTGTTCTGTGTAGAGGGGCGCTCCGCCCGTAGGTGGTCGGCGGGAGAACGCGGGCGCAGGGCGTACTGCCGCGCGCGCTTTCCCTTCCACACACACCCGCCCATTCACTGTTAGCAGGTACACTGTTTTCTGTAAATGTGCACTGTGAATTTTATTTTATTTTGTTTGTTAATAATTTCAGAGTTTCCAAACATTTTCCTCTTTCCAATATCTATATGTCTATAAATTTTTTAGAAACGATATGGAAAATTAAAGAAATTCATTGCAACTGCTTGTCTATTTCCAGTAGGCAGTTCACTCGGGGGGAGTTCGATAGACAATGTCCGAAGACTTGGACTCGATCAGCGAGGAAGAACGTAGCTTGTTCCGACCCTTCACTCGAAGGTCTTTGGCCGCTATCGAGGCCCGCATAGCTGAGGAGCATGCCAAGCAAAAGGAACTCGAGAAAAAACGAGCGGAAGGCGAGGTGAGTCCTTGTGATATGTTATATGGTAACTCTGTGCAATGTACTCTTTGTCACGAGTGTCTAGTGCAGGCCATTTGAACCACCGAAAAAACAGACGAACAAACAAATACATGAAAATAAAATAAACAAATGTAATATATTTTACACTTATACGAAACATATATAAACAGTGAACTTGTTAGGGATAAGCAATTATTATCTGAATATATAAAATTATAAAGCGCTGACGAATATTTTTTTGTTTGGACTATTCCAGACCGATTTGGGGCGGACGAAAAAGAAAAAAGAAGTAAGATTGCTTGCTTGCCCCTTTTACCTCTTTTAAGGCTCGTTTTAGATAAATTATATCAAGCAAGTTATCGCTGATTCTAAATTATATTTTCACTTACGTCGTTTGAAGCGACAGCATTGGCGTGACTGTAGTCAAAGTGCGATAACTTGCGTTGCATTCAAATCTATGCATATTGATCGCATTTGAACACATCGCTTTGTCAACGAAGTCGTTGATATCGAGACTCCCGAGGCTTAGCTGTTTGGATCATTTAGAAAATATTTAAGAACAACTTAAGAGAAAAGAAGCTTTTCATTATTTATTTGCAATACAGTTTAAAAATGGTATTTTCAAAAGAAATATATAAAACTGAAAATACTTCAAAACATAATAAAAATACTATATTAAAATAAAGATACCCCTGTAATTGTCTCTAGAAACCTTTATTAGTAATACAACATAGATATAGAAATCCTGACATTTTGTATTATGAGCCACGTAAATGTCTTTACATATATATTCCTAAATTAACAAAAGTAACTTCCAAAATACAAACCTGAATACATCAGTAACCTTACCAGTACCAGATTTTTGATAAATCCTAAAAATATTAGCAATGGAGAACACAAGCACAGAACATTGTCATCATCATGCATTGCACACAATTGGCTCATGTTTGCAAATTCATCGGCTGCTGTCATTCTAGGTCTAGACCATGGTGTTACCACCTGGCTAGTTTAGCGCAAAAACATGGACGACCCCCTATTTTGATACCTATTCAAATTTAGCTCCATGAACCAGAATTTTATAGAAACATATTTTTCTAAAAAAAATTCTATTCTGTTTAAAACTGCCGTCCTATATAAGCTTATGTTTAGTATGTATGTATAACCCTAGTTAATAATAAATATAAATCAATATAACATATTGTTTTTATAGTTACAAACATATTGAGTGACTAAAACTTACGTCAATACGAATAATAAAACTGAATTGATTTAATTATTCGATGGAGGAAACTTAAAGAATTATTCATTAAAAAAAATAGACACCTTCATAATGAATGAAACTAGATAGTCAATAAGGGTAACATAATAGAGGGAAACGTTCCGCAACAGCTTCTAGTTTTGCCAAAATTGCATCATGATTACACAAACAGCGACAGCAGCAGCACTAAAAGCAAAATGCTTTGAACGCGCTCACGAGACATGCTCAAACACCGTAATAATACTAGTTGCCTTAAATACCAGACTTGTCCTCATTAACCGAAACTCCTATATTCAGGATTTACAAACTATCTCTATTAATAAGAGAACAAGCCTGTAAAATCAACAGTATTATTACAATGCCTTAATCGAGTAGTAATGTAATGATATTAAGCAGAAACTCAACCATTTTACAAAATATTTTAATTTAACAAGAACACGCGGAGCTAGTGCTAATTGTAACAAAGAATAGTGTAGTACCGAATAGCGCAATTCTTTGTAAATATCGAAACAGCACCATATACAATAGAAAATAAGTATACATTTCAAATAATTTGTTTATTGGCATTTAAATTTTAAGAAATTGATAAAGCATCAACAGTAACAATGTTATTAATAATATAGGTGCGTTACGACGATGAGGACGAAGATGAGGGTCCTCAACCGGACGCGACCCTCGAGCAGGGCCTACCTCTGCCCGTGCGAATGCAGGGCTCATTTCCACTGGAACTCGCCTCCACACCCCTCGAGGACATCGATCCTTTCTACCATAATCAAACAGTGAGTTTTATTATTTAACCATATTTTATACCAACCAACCTGTCTGAAATAAATGCTAAAGTAAACAAGAAATTCATAAAAATAGTAGAGGCGTAGAGCTTGTAAAATTATATGTTAGACATCAATTTCCTAGTTTTGCAAGTGATTCATATTGTTTCAGACATTCGTAGTCATAAGCAAGGGTAAAGATATCTTCAGATTTTCGGCGACCGATGCTTTATGGATATTGGATCCGTTCAATCCCATAAGAAGAGTGGCAATATATATATTAGTGCATCCTTTGTTCTCTCTGTTCATTATTACTACAATCCTTGTGAACTGTATTCTTATGATAATGCCTACAACACCGACTGTCGAAAGTACTGAGTAAGTATTATTTTCATTTATCATTAATAATTGTTTTTGAAGGAATTAAATATATAAAATTATAAAATTTATATACCATCTAATCATTAGTAGAGTGCACGCTAGTTTCAAAATTTTTAGTGTTCAGCTAGATTTCGAATTGTCTAAAATCTTAAAATTTAGATAATTGGAAGTAAAGTTTATACCTATTACTAGATTATTTATTATCTGCCTAGTTTGTATAAATTGTCAATATAATTATTTAAAATTTAAAACTGAAATGTATTACAGATTTGCCCTAAAATAGAATTAGTATTTATTAAATACATTTATTCATAGGAAGGCAACCTATATTTTGTTTGAAACTAGATGACCTGCCGCTATTAAACTTCTGTACTAAAATCGGTTTACTTGAATAAATAGAATTTCTTAATTATGGAAAAATAAATGTTTATACGTTCACATTGCATTATTTATAATACTTCATTGAGGACTCTGGTATGTTTTGAGAGAACCGTGTTGAACGAGAGCCATCAGTGTGCGTAGAGTTACACATCATTTACCAGTTTACCACGACACTGTGATGCAGCGTCCCCTTACTGATTAGTCTTCATCTCTTTTTGCAATTCTCTATTTCAACACTACTTACTTATAACCATAAAATGTTTAAATATAGGTATGTATTATATATCAATTTCATCTAGTTCTTAGGTGTAATTAGACATTGTACTGTTACCGCAACCTAAGTACCAACTACCCTTCATGAATTAAAGTTAGATGTTTAATTTAATTTTGACGACTAGAACTGTTTTATTATGACGATTTGTCTACTTTTTGAGCGGCGTTCCACAATGGAGGTGAATTTTTACAGAGTTATCTTTACCGGCATCTACACCTTTGAATCGGCGGTGAAAGTAATGGCCAGGGGTTTCATACTACAGCCATTCACATACCTTAGAGATGCATGGAATTGGCTTGACTTCGTAGTTATAGCTTTAGCGTGAGTAGTAGACAATTTTTAATATATTTACGTAGCAAAATGTTACAACTGTTTTAATTGTAGATTTACGTTTTTATCTAATTATAATAATATATATGTTATATAGTATAGAAAATATAATGTTAGATATTTTATGTTATTATTAATAAATAATGTAATATTATTGTATATTGATTACAAGGAAGAAAATGGTGTAAGAAGACTAGACATTCATATAAAAGGTCCTTTGATCGAAGGTCGATTGTCAAACCATATGAGTTAGTTCAATAATAGCATTATGTAGTTAGATATTATTAATCTAGATGTTATGGTTGTGGGTGTGTGTTGCAGTTATGTGACGATGGGCATAGATCTCGGCAACTTGGCCGCTCTCAGAACCTTCAGAGTTCTCCGAGCTTTGAAGACTGTGGCCATTGTACCGGGTAAATTTACTTGTATAATTATATCTTTAGAACAACTTATATATTAATATATAGATTTATGTATTAGGCAGTAATGAAGCTTATAGTAGTTGTTTAGTTTAAATAAATCGTAGCAAAACGAATGGTATAAGAAATATGAAAAAGGCAAATATACGTAAGTATCGGTTTGCTCTAGCTATGAACCAGGACTTTATTACAGCACTGAGTGAAATGTTACAATTAGCTGTTCTGGTAGTGTAAGTTGTTAGTTTGACCAAGGTGATGCGACCCACAGGTTTGAAGACCATTGTGGGTGCCGTGATAGAGTCAGTGAAAAATCTTCGAGATGTGATCATATTGACGATGTTTTCACTATCTGTGTTCGCACTGATGGGCCTGCAGATCTACATGGGGGTACTAACGCAGAAATGTGTTAAAGTATTCCCTGAAGATGGTAGCTGGGGTAATCTAACCGACGAGAACTGGGAACGATTTTGTCAAAATGAAAGTAAGATTTTGTTAATTACATAAATATTATAATAATTGGATAAAGTATAATAAACTTGGCAGTATAATATTATAATATATTACGTTTTTAGCAAATTGGTATGGTGGAGATGGAGACTATCCGCTGTGTGGGAATTCATCAGGGGCTGGGTAAATATAGAATTATATTATAATGTATAATTATTTAATACTAATAATAAATTTAAAATATGTTTATTTATTTTAGTCAATGTGAGCCGGGCTATATATGTCTGCAAGGTTATGGTCCGAACCCTAATTATGGCTACACGAGTTTTGATACTTTTGGTTGGGCTTTTCTATCAGCTTTCCGACTCATGACTCAAGACTATTGGGAAAATCTTTATCAATTGGTATGACCATAAAAATGAAATATTTAATGTCAATTACAACAATATACACTTAATTTTAAATCATTTCATTTTTAATGTTAGGTACTTAGATCAGCTGGTTCTTGGCACGTCTTGTTCTTCGTTGTGATCATCTTCTTGGGCTCTTTCTATCTCGTCAACTTGATCTTGGCTATTGTCGCTATGTCATATGACGAGTTACAAAAGAAAGCGGAGGAAGAGGAACAAGCTGAAGAAGAAGCTCTAAGGGTACGATAACAAATGAATAATAATATGCATAATTATTTGAAATTATATAGTTTTAATATAAATATTAAGCGTATTCCAAAATGATGATTCTAAAATTCGATCAATTAAGCACTGTATTTTTTTTATGTTCTATCACGTTAGAAATAAAAGCAATTTCTAATATGACATGACATGACCTCAGGAAGCAGAACAAAAGGCAGCAGCGAGAGCGGACAAGCAGGAAGCTAGGGAGGCGCACGCTAGAGAGCAGGCGGCGGCGGCGGAGGCGGCCGCGTACGCTGAGGCGCACCCCGCCAAGTCCCCTAGCGATTCCTCATGCCAGAGCTACGAGCTGTTCGTGAACCAGGAGCGCGGCAACCAGGACGACAATACCCGCGAGCGCATGTCCCTCCGTAGCGACCCCTTCCAGGACTCGGTGAGCACTCAGCCCACGCACAAGCCCGAATCGCACCACGAGCCGGCGCGGCGACGGAAGGTCAGCATGGTGAGTACGCGCGCTCCTCACGCCTCTTCTCGCTGCCAATGGTTTGATTAATATGTTTTTTTTAACTACTATATCAACTATTTCAATATAAAAATCTTTTAAAATACTGTTACCTAAATATAATATATTCGTTTATGAATAAATTTGAAATAATTGCAATATTACTTGTGAAACGTAAATGTTTACTATTTGTATGTGTATTACTTAGTCAATCATTTTAAAGTTCTTTTGATAACCTGTTATGTTAACTATTTCAATAATCAATTACATAATTATAAAGTGATACAAGCAAAATGATTATAAATATTCTAGTTATTCTTAATTCAGGAAACCAATTCATTGATGTTTGTAACAGTAAACGATATCCATAAAAGGAACTATTGGCAGCGGAGCACTTTCTTTACAACTTGATATCTCTAAAGTTCACGCTGCTTTCACACGATAGCAATAATTTCAATTATTAAATCACATGTCTGAGCATTCATATTTCATTGCTACTGTATTTTACACTTCATGTCACTTATTAATATTGTTCAAGTTGAAAAGAACTACGAAGAATATGAAAGTAAATTCTTATTGATGTAAGCTTTTAACATTATATTCTTTTTGTGAAATCTTAATGTTTGCACAAGTATTCAGATCTTTGGAGCGAAGTTCGTGATACAGAAATTTTAGTCTTTCATATCTTGTTTCGTGCATCTTTAATACTTTTAGTGCAATCTTATTATGGACGAGATCTCAATATTTGTGAATGAATAAGTTTTGTTTAACTTTATTTTAAATCATAATTTTACATTTATTTTCAACATGTTTCTGTCTATTTATTTGGATATTGGTTTCGAGGCATGCTATTTGTTGAACCTACCATCTCTTCTCACACTATCATTTGTAACATTTCATTTCGGTAGCCTAAAATATATTTTTTTGTCTTATACATTTTTCACACAAATAGAAATTTTGCTCTGGCTGAAAGTAGAATATAAAGGTGTCTCAAACATTTCTTTCATTATGACACCTTAACATTTAATTTACGTTGTAATTGGTGTAGAACAATAGAATATTATTGAATATTGGGGTTAAGAAAAACAATATTAGCATAGAAAAGAACTTCTTTGTTAACCGAGCTTATAGAAGTGAAACATAGTGCACCGTAGTTATAAAACTGTTTTAGAATACTTGAATCTCCAATATTATTTTTTCGAGCTTAACTAAAACAAGTTGTATCGTCACAGACGCTAGGGCTCACATGCGTATGTACGTAAACGTAAGATCAAATACTATTGGAGAAAAGAAGTCTATTGTCATGTTAGATTGTTTCTTTCGTAATGTGAATGTACGAACGGGCCGAGCTGAACCTGAACATATCGACGAAGGAGAGGTAGGTTCGGTCAATATAACTATATGAAATCATTAGTTTTTATAATAACATTTTGTAAGAACTAGCTCAGTAATTCCTCAATTTCGATGAGTGATACGCGGAGGCTTCAGAATTTTGATAAAAAAGAACAGTCCTCATGACTATAGATGTAGACGTATACAATATAGCTATTGGTAGGAACTAGTTATATGCAAAAGTGCATGAAATTGAACCCCACTTTACTTCATGTGTTTATAAACAAAGTTACTTGACTAACCGTTGCTTTTATTATATATTCCATTGCCATTTGCTTGTTCCCAGATTGTTTTATGTCGTAAATGTCATGCCTTACAATAAGAAACTGTAGTTTGTGCATCACGTTGACAATAGATTATTTTGAATAACTACAATATCTTATTGTAATAAAGATGATATGATAATTATTTTGTTTAATATTTGATTTATTTAGATTTACTTAGTAGATTTTGTTTTTGTATCATTCTAGTCATACATTATGTTTAATTTTGTATTTCACATTTGCATCTTCCCTTTTCCAAGTTGTTTTTTTTTATGTAATTCCTGTACCCATTGCGGATGTCTTTTTATATATAGCTACATTCTTGAGAATAATTATGAAATCACTTTTTCTGTGTATTAAAGGTTCCCCATCCTGAACGCATAAATAAATACGGACAGTTGTCATATGGGCCACTGCGCGAAGGCTCGCAGGTTTGTCCTCGTAGCCACATTGGTGTTTGTGTTCCCCTTCCTTTCCTTTACAATTTGACATTCTTCTTTTTCTTCCTCTTCTGTAAACTTTCTTCAAGTATTAGCTTTGTTTTGTTGTGACGATTGCAGCAATCATGATATCATATAAAGTAGTTCACAGACGAACATTTAAATTCATAAAATGAACTTACATTCATATCATGCATTGATGTAATTAATTTGTCCGCACTGTTTTTACCTAATTCCATTATACTCTTTTTAGTGGTTCTCTTATCTGAAAGTTTAATTTAATATTTGTTTATTAGCACATGAAAGTAAATATTAAGTCACCGTAATGTGAACATTTGAGAAACATAATAGTGTAATAGTATACTTCAAAGTAAGCTTGAAATAAAAAAGCCTCTGCGAATAGTATTGCGATCAATATTAGTTCATCTACATTTGTCATACTCGATCTGAATTGAGGAACGTATTTGATACATTGACATAACTAGTATTTCTCGAATCCAATTAAAGTAATATAAATAATGTTGAAAACAAAAATCTGTTTTTGTATTTCTTAATGTTTGTACTGCTAAGAACTCTCTTAAGATATAGAATCACTTTAGGCTTCACTATCACTACCTGGATCACCATTCAATTTACGTCGAGGGTCGCGAGGATCTCACCAAATGGCACTGAGACCGAATGGAAGGAATCGGTATCCACCTGGAGCGGACAGAAAGCCTTTAGTTCTATCAACGTATTTAGATGCGCAAGAGCATCTACCCTACGCTGATGATTCAAATGCTGTTACTCCGATGTCAGAAGAGAATGGTGCTATTATCATACCGGTTTATTACGCCAATTTAGGTAATATAATTTGTTACTTTTAAGCTATTTTCTTAAAGCAAAAATGTTAATATGTCAAAATCAGTTGAATAAATAGTAAATGGCATTTTATTATATTTTTAGGTTCAAGACACTCCTCTTACACGTCGCACCAGTCACGGTTGTCGTACACGTCCCACGGGGATTTGTTGGGTGGGAAGGCACAAACTAAGGAAGCGAGGTTAAGAGGACGATCTGCGTCAAGAAATCACAGTGTGACGTCACAACCGCACGCCTACCCACTGCCAAGGCAAGATTCGTCTCTCGCATCTCGGCCTCTTAGAGAATATGTAAGTCATTTAAATGTCTTTATATTATTTGAACAGCTAATAAATGTTATGAAACCAAAAAAGAACAAACACAAAACTTTCGTGGTATAGTGGGGTATCTTCTGACTGTAAGGAGGAGAAATTTTATATATTTTCATTTTTCTGCTCTGGTAGACAAAGCACGGCGATGAAGTCAGCTACTTACTCTACAAGAAAAATGGAAAAATGGGAAGAAAAAACATAATACTTACTTTACACTTACACGTAAAAGATTTAATATAACAAATTACTTAAATTTGCTTTAGGAAATAAGCACAACAGAATGCACTGATGAAGCTGGTAAGGTACTGAAACAATCTAATGACAACCCCTTCATTGAATCGTCGCAGCAGCCTAACGTAGTGGACATGAGAGGTATATACTAAATATATTACGGAAACTAAAGTTCAATATTAAATATTTTTTAAATAATAAGACATCTGACATTACTTGAATATTTTTCAGATGTAATGGTTCTGAACGAAATTATAGAGCAAGCTGGAAGACAGAGTCGAACGAGTGATCAAAACGGTAAGATTTCGTATTTACTTCCTTTTTGTAAATGTTTTAGTGTTTAATAAAACTACTTCAAAAATATAGATTATTAATTTAGTAGAATTCCCCTTTCAATGTGCCAATGTGTTTTCATTTGTATAATGTTGCTTTGTGTTAACCTATATTTTTTAAATAATAATCATATAAATGTTGTTTTTTGACATGTAAAATCTCATAATCACTTATTATAAACACATGTTCTATGTTTTAATACATAAATATACTCCTATACACTACACAACAAACGAAACACAAAGGTATTTGCTCATTATGCCAAAAAGCATAATTGGCAAAGAGAACCATTTGTGGGTGTCATTTATTAATATTGTTAAATATTGTTGTAAGAGCACTCAAAGCACCGATTTCTGTCTTATGATTGTGGAGATAACGCACCAGAAACTAACAAACACGTTTAAAAAATTTGATCATGTACACCAAAATATAACTATATAAATTTATATATAAAAAAAAATGTTAACTTACAATAATTACCTTAAAATTAATAATTACGCTTGATTGAGAAAAAATTATGCTTACGCTTTGCTTTTATCTATTTATTATAATATTAGATGAATTTGCAACTATAATAAATTTATTTATTTCTTAACAAAATATTTACTGTGCCAAATTTGAATTCAGTACGCAAGAAGCAACGCTGCTCTAAGCTTTAACCCACATATATTTATTTTTAAGTGCACTATCTATTTGACTAAAACAGATTATAATCGAATATAAAATTTTTACACTCCTTACTGACAAAGTGCACAATCAACATTTTTTTCTTAATCTATTATTTTAAGAATTGCTTCAAGTCTCTTCTTAGAATATTGCACGCTGTCGTTTATTCGTATTCCTATAATTATGTTCAGTGCCTCGAGTATTGTAGCAGTAACAGTTTACTATTAAATTATAAGGTAACATAGTAGATTATAGTCAGCCTAGTCACTTAGCAAATATTGAAATATCACGATATTCATATTTTTTGATGTTTTGAATTTAACAATAGACTAGACGGCAGTATGTCGATAGAATCATCGCATTCATGTAGTTATAAGCAGAAGTAAGCTTAACGCAAGTTTGTAACTAGAACAAATGACCGCCGTCGACGTGGTTCATGGTGTGAGCACACAGTATGCACTATAACAAGTGAGTGTGTAGAAACGTTTTGTATTTCAACATTGCGAAACATTTGGATAAATGACAGCCAACAAAATTCAAAAAATATGAATATTGGTGTTCAAAAATATTACAAAAGCCCGGCTCGAATCATTGTCACATGATTTATCAAAGTTCACTTTTATGGGCCTAACGGTTTAAGATTGCAAATAATGAGCGAATACTAACAACGTTGTTTCTCTCTCTCCAACACACAAACACACGCTATCCGGTAAACGGGACACAACAGTGTCAGTGTACTACTTCCCAACAGCGGAAGACGATGAGGATGGACCCACTTTTAAGGAGAGACTCCTCGAGTGCCTCATGAAGGGAATCGACTTCTTTTGTGTATGGGACTGCTGTTGGTTGTGGCTGGAGTTTCAAAAGTACGTCGCTCTTCTCGTGTTCGACCCGTTCGTGGAACTGTTCATCACACTTTGTATCGTCGTCAACACATTGTTCATGGCGCTGGATCATCATGACATGGATAGAGATATGGAGAGGGCGCTAAAAAGCGGCAATTATGTAAGTCTGTAGCAAATGTACACACAAATTATAAATATGTATATAGAAGTCAAAAAGATAGATATTAACAGAATCTTTTTTTCAGTTCTTCACAGCTACCTTTGGGATTGAAGCAATGTTAAAATTAATAGCAATGAGTCCAAAGTATTACTTTCAAGAAGGTTGGAATGTTTTTGATTTTATCATCGTGGCCTTATCGTTGTTAGAATTGGGTTTGGAAGGTGTACAGGGTTTGTCAGTATTACGATCGTTTCGTTTGGTAAGCATTATTTTAAATTTCTCATTTCAACTACTTTATAGTGCTATAATTACAGTATATATTTAAAACATATATAGTATAAGGACATATTATACACTCCAAAGGAATTATGCAATTATAACAAATGTTTGAAAATAATAAAATACATTACAGAGTAAGTAACCTTACGTTCTCGTCATGATCACGTCGACGTCACATGCATCACACACAAGTTTATTTATTTATGTGTAATAAAATATTTTCAGCTGCGTGTTTTTAAACTGGCTAAATCTTGGCCGGCGCTAAACCTTATTATATCCATAATGGGTAGGACAGTGGGAGCTTTAGGGAACTTGACGTTTGTACTTTGCATCATTATATTCATATTCGCTGTGATGGGAATGCAGTTATTTGGGAAAAACTACACAGGTTCTCTTTAAAAACCCATTTAGCATCTCTAAAGAACTTAGGCTTGATTATTGATTATTCAGCTTCACACTCCCCAGTATTTCACACAGGGCTTGATTGACCATTAATCTCATACGGGACCATTCGGTCTCCGCAGTGGCTTTATAACACGGAATGTGGCTCCATCACACAAATGGGCCTGAAATAAGACACGTTATAAAGCTATTCCACGCAGCTTGTGATTATAAGTTAAGCTTTGCATCAAGTAATATAGAAACAACATGCAGCTTCGCTTCCCGAGGGTATTTCGATGCATCAGGTCGACAACTGATGGGATCTATGTCAATAACATTGGGCCAAAGAGAACTTCAAAGTGGCTGAAATAAATAAAACTGAGTCACTATAAAGCAACAACCGATCGAAAAGCTCTCATAAAATAATACAATAGAAAGATAGTTACAATAGAAAATAGAATAACATATATCCCACTCATACAAAAATAATTCAACGCACATTTTTGATAGGTAACTCAAGCACACATCTGCTAACTTTAGTGTAGGTGATCCAAAACTGCTCAAATGATCAGAAAGTGATTTTGAAAAAGTTTGAGCAGTGGTGGGTCGTCAGAAAGGTGCCGCAGTAGCATAGGTGAAGCGCCGGTAAGCGAGCTTGTGTGACGCCTTGTTTCACAATTTGTACTTGCAGCTTCGAGTATTCAAATTGGCAAAGTCATGGCCGACACTTAATTTACTCATCTCTATAATGGGTAGGACGATGGGTGCCTTGGGCAACCTGACCTTCGTATTGTGCATCATTATTTTCATATTTGCCGTGATGGGTATGCAACTATTCGGGAAAAATTATGTGGGTAAGTCGAATTGGTGGGAGTCTTGCATGTTCGTTGGTGTATGTTTAACGTTAGTGACGCGAATGCCCGCTGGACTTGCCGATGAATCTACTTCGCCTACTGAGTAGCGGTTTAATAGAGCCCCGGAGTGAGAAATATATTGAAATCATTTAGATGTGTTCTTTTCAATTAGGCTTCCACGATTTAGATATGAAATTATGAGTGATAGATACTGTTTGTTTCGAAGTAGATTCATCGATAAACAAGTTATTTGTTAAGGTGTGGTACATCTGTCTGGTGACATGTTCGACTCCACGCTTTAATTCGGGCTCCGGTCACGGTTAACTGTTACTATTGTGTTGATGTGCGTCACACTCTTGTGCTCATCTTGTTAGGAGATTGGCAAGAATCGGTGTAATCCCTTCAAGTGAGCTTTTGATTGTTTTCAAGTATTATATTATATTTCCTAAAGCCCCCAAGCGAAGGCGCCTCACTTGTGAGACATTCATTGCCAGCTTTTCTGATATTTTCTACTTCTAGCAATTTTCTACCTTTTTGCATCTGATTTCTTCAACTCAGTCGATGCCATCAAGCTAATACATATCCTTTATTACACTTCAAGTTATAAAATACAAACTGCTAAGTAGATTTTTACTATTGCATGGATGATTTAGAAATTATTTTTCAGTATTGTGATTATGAAATTAGTGATGTTTGTCCAAACTATTTTATTATGCATGAACGTTAATCACGTAATCCCTATAATAAATTATATTGTATTAACTGAGATCTCGAGTTATTAGCTTAACTTCATTTAAATGTACATATTATACTTTATCCATAAAACAGTTTGATTTTATAACATACGTAAATCACACACGATATCTCCGTTAAAACGCATTCATTATTTAAGAATAATGTATTAAAGACTATCTGAAATGAAATAAAAATATATTTATATTACATCAAAGGAGCGTTTAGACATTAAATTAATTACGAATTTAGATTTTTCTTAAAATTACATAATAAAAAGTGCTCCGCAAAAAATTCTTTGCTATTGTTGAAGTAGTCGTCGCTTAAATTGTGATGTGTTTACACCATGAACAAGCATATATTGTATCAATATATATCACACCAATCACACAATCGCTTATTACTTATAAAAATATATTAAATATTATATTCAAAATGTCTGTAAACTAATATGACCGTTGCGTATACAGACTACGTAGACCGCTTTCCGGACGGGGACTTGCCGCGATGGAACTTCACAGACTTTATGCATAGTTTCATGATTGTCTTTCGAGTGCTCTGTGGAGAGTGGATCGAGAGTATGTGGGACTGTATGCTCGTGGGGGACGTGTCCTGTATACCTTTTTTCTTGGCGACCGTAGTTATCGGCAATCTTGTGGTTAGTAAAAAATAAATCAAATCAGATTCACGTAGAGGGAACCTAGTGTTAAGACGCACCATTCCCCATTTTCCACCGAGTTCCCGAGGCATTGTGTGTTGAGTGGCTGAACTCAATGTCGCGCTTTGCCTCGACACCAGAGCGAAGAAATGTAAATATTTTATATCCTCGAGTGGGGATCGAACCCACAACCAGTCGATTTTACAGTCACACTTTGTGCCGCTGCGCCGCAATTAGCCTCAAATATTTTAATAAAAATAAATTTAATTTTATATATGGGAACTTCTAAACTAACAATTACAAATCATTAGTTATTGCTATTTTAATATTATTTTATCTAATGTTAGATTCTGTCATGCAAAGTCATTCTTCGATAGGTACTCAACCTTTTCTTGGCATTGCTACTGTCCAATTTCGGCTCATCGAACTTATCATCACCGACGGCTGACCAAGATACGAACAAAATTGCGGAAGCGTTCAACAGAATATCAAGATTTATAGACTGGGTCAAGAAGAGCGTTGCCGATATTCTCAAATTGGTGAAAAATAAACTAACAAACCAAATAGCCATACACGCCCCCGGTAAGATATTTCTACATGTGTTGTAGCATGGTTTATGTAAATGTATTTATTCAAAATGCTTTGAACTGTGTTGGAGTGTGTTGCTGAAGTCTGCATACAATTTGGTTGTTTTTATTATAACAATAAAAGAAATATTTCTTGTATTTAAAATATTTGAAGAGAACAAAAAAATATAATATTCTGTTCAATTGTATATTATTTACGTAAGTAATTAAGTAAATGCTCTGTATATGTGATATTATATTAATAAAGATATTGATCGGTTTTTGTAGTAAGTTTTGTGGCATGCTATTACAAAAATCAAAAGCTATAACATAAATATTACAAATATGGCATGAACTGTTGTGTACTTTACATTGTGAGACACTGTGCGTTGCTTGTCCCCGTAGCATTCAAGTGTAGAGCTACAGACCTGTCGTGAGTTAGTATTTATTATTTGTATATAACCCCAATTGGTTATAAATAAATTCTTTATTCGTGTTGTATTCATTCATTTTCAATTAATTTATATAATTATTTGTGTTATATTTTATTTATACTTGTGTATATATTTACGCTTTTGTTATCGTACTATTCTAATATTTGAGCTTAATATGTGTGTTTTTATTATATGTGTTTGCATGTAAGTGGAAGTCATGTGTTGATAACTCGATAAGTCATAAGTATTTAAATAATCTTAAAATATTAATAAGTATGTTTTTTTATTATTATTTTTGTTAATACATTATATACATTTTACAAAAATCTTGAGCTATTTAATTGAATTAATTCATTTCAATACATTTCGTGATCTGTAACTAAGTTCCTTGCCCTGGTCTGATTCCTATGCTTGGATGCTGCGCCTGCGCACGGTGGACACGTGACGCGCGACATGTAGGCTTAAAAGCGGCTTTATGTGGCCGCTGTGTCTCCTCAGAGCGTGTGGACAACGAGCTAGAACTTGGTGCAGATATTGAAGACGGAGTACTTTATAAAGACAAGAAACTCAAAGACCAAGTTGAAGTTGCCATCGGCGACGGCATGGAATTTACGATACCTGGTAACACTCATCATTTAAAAAAGTACACGATAAGAGATTGGTTTTGCAAATTATGTAATATAAAATTATATTTTATAGGTGACAATAAATACAAGAAAGGTAAAATGTTAATGAATAATATTAATGCAATAACTGACAATCACACTGACAACAGAATCAATTTCGAGCTCAACCATCATGGATACCCGATACAGGCAGGAATTATCAAAATTATGTTTTTTCTCGTATTAAGTATTCATATCAAAATCTACTAAGTTACATTTTATTAACAGGACGATGATACAATTAGTCAAAAGTCATATGGAAGCCACAAAATTAGATCATTTAAAGATGAAAGTCACAAGGGATCAGCGGATACGATAGATGGAGAAGAGAAAAAAGATGCTAGTAAAGAAGAATTAGGATTAGAGGAAGGTAAAATACCAGTATTTTTATGTTATCATAAGATCAGACTATTTTAATTATCAAACAATGTGTTAAGAGAAATAATTATAAATAACAAAAGATTTTTAAAAACCTTTTAAGAAATGATTCAAGAAGAAGATGCGGGCCAATTGGACTTAGCTAAAATGGATATAAAAGCAGAGGAAGGAGAAGGCATGATCGACGACACTCCTGCCGACTGCTGCCCAGAACCTTGTTATAAACGCTTTCCATTTTTGGCCGGCGATGACGAGTCTCCCTTCTGGCAAGGCTGGGCTATGTTGAGATTGAAGACTTTCAGATTGATAGAAAATACATATTTTGAAACGGCTGTGATAACAATGATCTTACTCAGTAGTTTGGCATTGGTAGGTTCTTGCGAGATTTTACTTATTGACATTTTATTTTTATTTAATTTTAAAATGATTTAAAATGATATTTGTTTTAGGCTTTAGAAGATGTCCATTTACCGCATCGGCCGATTCTTCAAGACATCCTTTATTACATGGATCGAATTTTCACTGTAATATTTTTCATTGAGATGTTGATCAAGTGGCTCGCTCTTGGATTTCAAAAGTATTTCACGAACGCGTGGTGTTGGCTTGATTTCATCATTGTCATGGTAAAACACTATTTCCTATTATTATTATTAAAATATCTCTGAGGTTACTGTTAAGTTTTAATGAGCACTATATAAACTTCATTGTAAAGAAAAATCATATAAAGGATATATAATAATTAGTCAAACTAATTTATCTAATTTATTTGATTACTTTTTTCTACCAAACACGTATAAATCAAGTAAAATAGAAGACGTTATGGTGACTATTTTTTTTTAAATATAAATAAAATATGAACGATGAGTGTCGTTAGTTGTCCCTCGTAAACCACGGCGCCGTGATGGCGGGCGCGGACGACATCCCGGCGTTCCGCTCGATGCGCACATTGCGCGCGCTGCGGCCCCTCCGCGCCGTCTCCAGATGGGAGGGCATGCGCGTGAGTACGCGCGGTCTGCGGTCCGCTCTGGCGATGTCGTGCTGCCTGAAAACTTTATCAACCAATACTTATTTTGTATTTATAGAGAATCCATGAATTCCATCAATAATTAATATCGTAAAGTTATGATATCACGTTCAAACGTATTGAGAGCCCAAAAGTTGTAATAATTTTTTGTCATATTTTCTACATATAACATGTTCAGGCAGCGCGATAAATAGGCGTGAGCTTTGACTGTTCAATGTCCGCTGCGAGCTCCTACATCGGTCTCGTTGACACCAGCTCTCGATGTCGTTCTTGTTTTTTGTGGACATGCTTCTATGTCTTACTCTAACTCAATTATATCTTTTAATTATACTTCAAATATAAGATGCTCCTGTCCTGCATGTGATGGTGATAAATATGTTAAGCCTTAACTGTGCCTTTTTATTATCATTTAAAGAATATATAAGATTAAGTCTAAATATATTTAATATTTAATCTACCCAAGCTGTAAGTGACAAAAACAGTAAAAGAACTTAGGACATAAGTAAAAAATAATAATAAACTAAATGTAAATAAATTGAGAGGTCAAAGAAGTGTAACATTTAATTAGATTTCTTTGATTTCTCATGCTTTGTATATTTCTTGAATGTTACGTATTATCTGAAAAATATATCCATATCTTTGTTATTTGAATGGTTCCTATTGAGTTTAACTTCAGTGACTAAAGGAGGATCGTGATAATGTTCGTCTCGACATTATGTGTCTTTATTCCATTGACGTTTGGTATTGCCAGTCTTATAATTATCATTTTTCACAAAAATTTCAGATTCAGGCAGATTTCTTTCATTTTAGATGTCAAAGAGCAGAATATGAAATCTTTTATTTTGAGTTCGATGCATTTTCAAAAGTTCTACTGTTAATTTCATCAGGTCTCGCTTATAAACTTCGTAGCGGCGCTTTGTGGCGCCGGCGGCATTCAGGCGTTCAAAACGATGAGAACGCTCCGCGCCCTACGGCCGCTCAGAGCCATGAGCCGCATGCAGGGCATGAGGGTACGTACCTCTGCCGCCCTGGCTCTATCTCCATTTCTATTTATATACTTCATTCCAAATGTTAATCTCAACATGTGTATCCATTATTTAAAAAAATCATTAAAAAAATCAAGAATACATGACGTCAATTAAGGATCACTTATAGGATTATTGCTATCGACTGTTTTGTTTCTTTTCCATTAAGATATATGTATATATTTTTATGTGCCACATATGTTTATTTATTATCCTATTATCGAGTTATTACTAGGAGAGACTTAAAATTTGGAATGAACTATAAACATTTATCACTACACAGATCGATCGACACCAACACAACCAATTCATGATCACAGTTTTTGTTTACTATTTGTATACTTAGATCTGCTCAGTACTAATTGAAATCATTCTTGCAAGGTTTATTTTCAAATGCAATCTCATTGGCAGTAATCGAATATTTAATGAGCAATCCATTTTCGGATTTTGGGTGGCACCTCTGAATGGCTTAGTATCATCATAACTCTACACATCCCTCTTTAATGCTGTCGGGTTTAAATCGTCTTTTTATTTACCACATCTGGTCTTTTGTATCTTCGATTTCAACATTAGCTTAGATTTTTATTCTAGATTATGGAATGTGATTTTAGATTTCGCACCTTTATGTTTATACTTGCATCATTAGTAAAATCGGCTGAAGAAAACCCTACGCGCATGTGGTAGATATTAGTTACATTCGTTTTATTACCTAAGGATTCCTTTCTAACGGTAAGATTATATTGCGCTTTGCCTAATGCCTAAAATTATGTGTTTGTGTTTATAATACGAGTATGTATTGCTTATGCATGATAAATTTTAAAAATTTATAGTATTTCCACCATTTTTTCATGTTGTGAATAGTAGCGATAGTAAAATAACATCATGCATCAGTAACAATGTAATTGCTTCTAAATAAAGTAACAATAAAAAAAATACTATTGTTTAAACACTCCGTGTCATTCTACTATTGTGCACATACCGTATAGTACTGTGTACTATATCAAAATTTGTTTTGACTAACTTACCATTTCAATAGAATTGTAATTTATTTTGTTTCAATCGGGTATAGTTATATTTAAAAATTATAGTAATGATAAATGATATATTATAAAGTGATATAATTGGCGACAAGATAGTCAAAACAATGAGCGAAAATACCACCAAATACATTAATAATCAATAGTTTTCATCAGACTTAGATATCTTTGATATTTAATAATGAAAATATTAATTTCGTATTTTTTAAACAATATATCTATGTATATACATAAACCTTAAAACTTTATCGTTACAAATTAAAATTTAAAATGTATAATCTTCTAGGTGGTAGTGAATGCTCTGGTACAGGCGATACCATCGATCTTCAACGTGCTGCTCGTGTGCCTAATATTCTGGCTTATCTTTGCTATTATGGGTGTGCAACTCTTCGCTGGGAAATATTTTAAGGCCAGTGTAGTTATTTTTATATTCATTGCCCTACTTATTTTAAAAATATATAGCATCTACTATTTTTGTTACGGTATTAGGTATATATACTAAATACCACGTTGACATATAGATTATAATATATAATTATACATTATGTTATTACAGTGCGTTGATATGAATCACACAACTCTGAGCCATGAAATTATTCCGGACAAAAATGCTTGTATCTTAGAGAATTACACCTGGGAAAACTCTCCGATGAATTTTGATCACGTTGGGAAGGCGTACTTATGTCTGTTTCAAGTTGCTACTTTCAAAGGTTGGATTCAAATCATGAATGATGCTATCGATTCAAGAGAGGTATTGTAAAATTTTATGCTATTTTGTTATCTTAATCTGTGTTATAAATTAATAATTTAAGTTTATAACTTGCAAAATTTTCTCATGTTTAAAGGTTGGTCGTCAGCCCATTCGAGAGACTAATATATATATGTATCTTTACTTCGTGTTCTTCATAATCTTTGGATCATTTTTCACACTCAATCTATTCATTGGTGTGATTATCGATAACTTTAACGAACAAAAGAAGAAAGCAGGTGGAAGTCTTGAAATGTTTATGACTGAAGATCAAAAGAAATATTACAACGCCATGAAGAAAATGGGATCCAAGAAACCTTTAAAAGCGATTCCGAGACCAAGGGTACGTTTACGTTTCATAGGAACACCACACCTAGAGCAAGCCAAACGTGTTTTTATTATTTTTAATATTATTGTTACAGTGGCGACCGCAAGCAATCGTGTTTGAAATAGTGACTGATAAAAAATTTGACATGATTATCATGTTGTTCATTGGGTTTAACATGTTGACGATGACTCTCGACCATTATCAACAATCAGAAACGTTCAGCGCCGTGCTGGACTACCTTAATATGATATTCATCGTAATATTTAGTTCAGAGTGCCTATTAAAAATTTTTGCCTTAAGATATCATTATTTTGTGGAGCCGTGGAATCTATTTGATTTTGTGGTTGTCATGTTTTCTATACTTAGTAAGTATAACAAATTTTATATTAAAATCTTTAAATGATTACTTACTATACATTTTAATATAAATTCTATTTGTTTTAGGTTTGGTATTGAGTGATATTATAGAAAAATATTTTGTATCTCCGACTCTACTCAGGGTAGTCAGAGTAGCTAAAGTCGGTAGAGTACTGCGACTCGTTAAAGGTGCTAAAGGCATCAGAACATTACTTTTCGCTTTGGCCATGTCACTGCCAGCTCTCTTTAACATATGCTTACTGTTGTTCCTTGTGATGTTTATCTTCGCAATTTTTGGAATGTCGTTTTTCATGCACGTGAAAGATAAAGGTGGACTCGACGACGTGTATAATTTTAAGACATTCGTGCAGAGCATGATTCTGCTATTTCAGGTAAAGTGATAAATTTGCATTTTTTATAATGAGACCTATATTTAAAGTGCAAGTTATACTAAAATAACAAATCAAACATAATATACACATATTTATATAGTAGAATAACATAACATTCTTATTACTTGTAAGATGTCAACATCGGCCGGATGGGATGGAGTATTAGACGGCATCATAAATGAGGAAGAATGCGATTTGCCAGACAACGAACGGGGATACCCGGGCAACTGTGGGTCCGCTACCATCGGCATCACGTACTTACTGTCCTACCTAGTCATCTCATTTCTTATCGTCATCAACATGTACATCGCTGTCATCCTTGAGAATTATTCTCAGGTAAGTGTATTTTACAGCAAAATTAATAAGTATTCAGGCACAACATATAGAAGAAACGAGTGATGGATATCGATACAAAACTTATAACAAATAATAATTTCTTTTTTAGGCAACGGAAGATGTACAAGAAGGTCTCACTGACGACGACTACGATATGTATTATGAAATTTGGCAACGGTTCGATCCAGAAGGTACACAGTACATCAGATACGACCAGCTATCTGATTTCTTGGACGTGCTTGAACCTCCGCTGCAGATTCACAAGCCCAACAAATACAAAATTATATCCATGGACATACCCATCTGTCGAGGCGACATGATGTTCTGCGTGGACATCCTCGACGCGCTGACGAAGGACTTCTTCGCACGAAAAGGCAACCCCATCGACGAGCCGGTGGAGGTGGGGCGGCCCGACGAGGTGGGCTACGAGCCCGTGTCGTCCACGCTGTGGCGCCAGCGCGAGGAGTACTGCGCGCGGCTCATCCAGCACGCGTGGCGGCGGCACCGGCACGCGCAGGGCGGCGAGGCGGGCGAGGGCGGCGAGGCGGGCGCGGAGGGCGGCGAGGCGGGCGAGGCAGGGGCGCCCACGGCCGTGCTGCTGGACGGCGGCGCGGGCGG